>JAJTIZ010000220.1:0-49716 GCA_021365335.1 Phaeosphaeriaceae sp. PMI808
AAACGCGTTTATATAACTAATACTTATATTCGTATATAAGTCTAAGGTATTATAGAATAAATAAATAACTTAGAAGTCCTAAAGGACCTTTTAACCTAAAGTTATTATAGCTACTACTAACTAACTTAAAAAGATAGCTATAGGATAGTTCTATTTTAGGACTATTAAATAATATAGGCTACTAAGTAAACCTACTTATTTAGCTTAAGAAAATATAGTAGTTATTTATACTAGACTAGTACTATTTCGCGCAACTAAAACTACGCTAAAAAAGCTCTTAAAAAGAGGAAAGCGTGTATATAAATTACCTAGATTAATAATACCTAAAGTAAGAGAATAGACGATCTAGATAATAATAATAACCTATTTACCCTATATAGTAAAGAGATTATTAGCTAGTCTAACCTAATTATAGATAACCTTAATAAGCTAATTATAGAGAACCTAAATACCGCTAAAGCTAATAAACTTAGCGTAAAACCTAACGCTAATATAAAGAACTTAACTAACTTAGTAAAAAACCTAACGATAAACCTAGTACTAATACTAACTAACTTAGCGTAAAATCTAACCCTAATATAGATAAACCTAGTATAGAGGATTTAGGAACGCTACTAGTAGATAAATGCAAATACGTAGAAAACTATAACTATAGTATAATAGAAGGAGACGCTATTAGCCTAAAATAATTGAAAGCCTCTACCTACGTTAAGTTTAAAGACTTCCTAGATTACCTAATAGATTTTATAGAATAAGAGTTAATAGAGTATAGAAATAATAAAGTAGCTACTAGGGATACCCTAGATTTACCCTTAGAGAAGTAATATAGTCTCTAAATAACTGCAAAAAACGAATACTAGTATAATAAGCGCTACTACCTACGCTATAGAAAGACTAGAAACCTAGGCCTAGTCTAGCTTCGTAATATATTAAAAGGAAGAAAAGTACTATAGATAATATAATTAAAGATAGCTATAGAGATAATAATAAGCCTCTAGAGGGCTACCTAGAGTAAGTCCTAGTTTTCTTATAACTTAAACGCCTATAGTAGTAACTTTAGAGTAATAGTACCTATACTAAACTCCTAAAATACTATATAGACTATAAAAGTAACTAATAGTAGTATAGTATATATAAACCTTCGCGTAGAAAGAATAAAGAAATTAAAAGGAGGTATAAAGAATAAGTATAAGTTAGTAAGAGATTAGAATAGAACGTTAATACTAAAGGATATTATAATAGTAACGATAATAGGATAATAGCTATTACTAATAGAAGAGGTAATTGATTAGGTTTTTTAATAATTAGGTTTATTCTTAATAATGCGATTAATTAAGTCTTTAATAAGGTGCGCTAAAGGATTTCTTAATAGCGTATAGCTTTTAATAGCCTATAGTTTTCTACTAATTAATAGCCTATAGTTTTCTACTATCTTACTATTTCCTTACTTTACCTTTTTATTAGTTTCTTATTAAGGTATATCTAGAGGGCCTAGTAGAACTAATATAGATTTAGTATAAGAGGCGTTCTATATACTAAGCTCTATAGTACTTAGTATAGCTCCCTCCTATATAATAGGGACCCTCTATAGTTTATACTCGGTAGACTTATATACCTATTAGATTTAAAGGTTACTTAGAAAGATTGATATAATTAATAGGATTAATTGAATTAATTAATTCTCTATATTATCTATCCTTTCTACTACTCTTAATATACTTTAGAGAGTTCCTTAATTACTCTCGTGCCCTAGGGTCCCCCTTTATTAAGCTAGCGCGTTACTTAATTACGGTTCTCCTATTAAAGAGATACCTATAGTTAAGCTAGTACAGCGCGGTTTAATTTAGCTCGCTTAGCTAGTAGCGCGCGTGCACGCGTACCTATCTCGATCGCTATCTCGATTATTATCTAATCTAATATACCCCCTTAGCTGAAAACTATTAGTTATTAGCTAGAGCTAATATTATTAATTCGAGCTAGTCTTATATCTCTTCTAGCTAGAGTCGGGCGTTATCTAGAGTTAACTAGTATTATTCTATAAGCCTAAGTTATTTAAGGAATTTAGTCTATTTATTTAATAGTAACGCCTTTATAAGTCTATCTATAATTATCTTATCTATTTATATATACTTAATCTATAGCGTTCTATTTAATACTTCTTATCTAAGCTAGTAGTTATAGATATTAACGTACCTTAGCTTAGTTTAGAGCTTAGCTATCTCTTTAGTAACTAGTTAGATAGTCTATATATTATCGCATTTAATTATAATTAGTAAGTTAAGTTAAGTAACCTTAAGTTCTTATAAGAGCTATAATATAAAGATAGCTTCTTTTATAACTTATAAGAGGGCTAATAGTTTAGCTTTAGTAGTTAAAGTAGTTACTATATCTTGTTTACTTACTCTCTATACTATAAGGCCTCTAAATAGTTTAATTATATATTCTTATAAGCTCTTATAGTCTAGAGTATTATTAGTAAATAAGGTATTACTAGCTACTTCAAGTATTTCTCCTTTTCCTATCTCTAATACTCTTACCTATATAGATTTAAGGTAGAGGAGTACTCTATTAGTAGTATCTTAATACTTAGTACTTAGGTTTATAAGAAACTATACTAGGGTAAGGTAGTAAAGGCTATATCTAGTCTAGTAGTTACTATAGTAAAGAGTAGTAAGCCGATTTTACGTTAATACTTATTAATCTTAGATAGAGTAGCTAGTCCTTCTCGCGGTATTAGTTTAATAGTAGCTATTAGTATATTATATTATTAGTTGATCTTAGTAGCTAGCCTTTAAATTTTATTAATATATAAAGCTTATAAGAGTTATATAAGCTTTAGTCTTAGTTCTAAGTTACTTAATACTAAGGAACTACTTTAAATTACTTCCTCTAGTAATTAAGTATCTAGCTTTAAGTAGGTAATAGCTTTCTCTACTTTATCTTTTCTATACCTATAGTATATAATATAATATTATCTATATAGAAGAATATAATTATACTATCTTTTATTATATAGTATAGTTTATATAAGATTATATTAAACCTATATTCTCTTAGTATCTTAGTAAGCTCCTTTACTATAGAAGTAGAGAAATCTAGAGTCTATATAGAGCTTTCTTAACTTATAGTATTACTCCTAGCTTTTAATAGCCCTAAGGTATTCTTATATATACTTCTCTATCGATCTTTACGTATATAAATATATTTATAATATTATATTACTTAAGTTCTAGATTATATTTAGTAGCTAGTACTATAAGTATTTGAATAAGTAGCTTACTAGCGTAGTAGCGTAGGTATCTTAAGGCGTAATATCTTGCTATTAGTCTCCTCTAATAACTAGTCTCGCTTTATATTTAAGTAGCTAGTAATTCTAGTCTAGTTTATATATATATACCTATATATAGTTAAGTATTTACTACCTAGACTATTTAATTAGAGTAGTTTTTATTTCCTCTAAGATCTTATCTACTTATAGCTTTTAAGATAGTCTTTTTAGCTTCCTTAAATAGCTTATATAGTAGATAGCTCTCTAGATTCGAGTAGGCCTTTAGCGGTAGTAGTAGCTAGTTTAAGTATAGTATAATACCTCTAGCGAGTAGTCTCTTTATTTAAGCTTTATTAATAGTAGTTCTATTAAACTACCTAAAGCTCCCTCCTTAGTACTAGCTATAAAGGCGGCTACCTATAGAACTATTTTAGCTAAGCCTAGTTCCCTCTTATTATAAGTAATTAATTAAGTAAGAAATACTACTAGTAGTAGCGTTATAGTAGCGTAGGATATACCTCTATTATCTTTTATCTATATCTATCTAGATAAGGCTTATACTAGTCTACTAGAGTTATAGTATCTTCTTTATAGAAAGACTTAGTTTTAGTTATAATGTAGCTAGAGCTCTATAATCTTACCTATACTATAATCTCTTGAGAGTATTATATATTAAGTTATCTATAAGATCCTCCTTTTTTCTTTAAAGATAGTCTCTTTATTAAATACTATATCTCTTATACTAATAACTCTCCTAAGTAATAGAATCTATATATAATAGATATTTATTAACTAGTATCTAATAAGATAACTAATCTACGCTTTTAGGTTAAGCTATTATAGCCTTAACTTACCTTAATAGGTATTATTAGTTATTATAAAGGCTTTATAGCTATATACTTTTAGATAAGATTAGTTTAGCCTTTATAGACTAGTAATAATTCTATTTAGTCTAGCTACCTAGGTAAAGAACTTCTTATATAGTAATCTCTACTTATTTAAGTAATTTAGTATTTAGTTGTATAGGTATATAGTAGCTTAGTTAATTTCTAGCTAGAGCTCCTATAGGAGATTAGCGTCTAACTATATTACTCGAGTCTTCTCCTTAATAATACCCTCTAAGTATTTAGCTCCTCTATTTTAGGCTTATATATCTAGAGCGTAGGGCTTAACTTTAATTCCTATTATTATTAAGTATCTTTATACTTTAGGTTTAACTATTACTATCTCGTTATTAGCCTTAATTACTTTAATAGTAATATTAAATTAAGTTTAAAGAAACTTAACTAGTATTTTAAGTAGTAATATAATTGACGCTATAGTTTAATTACCTTTAAAGTAGAAGTCCTAGATAAAGCGAGAGTATTAGTCTATTATAATTATTTAACTTTTTCCTTATTTAAGCTATATTTATAGTTATAGAAATCTAGAGCTAGTTGCTCTCTTAGTCCTTTATTAATTAACTAAGGCTCTTACTATATCTATCTCTTCGACTTAGCACGTCTACATACGTTATATTATACTATTATAATACCTATAATCCTTACTCCTTATAATTATTAGATAAGGTATTTAATTACTAATAGCCCTAAATAGCCTAATCTCTTATACTAGAGTAGTATAGTAGCCCTCTTTAATCTAATTATCTTAGAGTAAAATACTATAGTAGTATTTACTTCTAGGCTTAGTTTTTTAATAACCTACTATCTCTTAAGTTCTTTAAGGATAGCTATAATAGAGTTATCTTACCTACGTAGTATTATTAGTTTATCTTTATTATCCTACTAGATTCCCTACCTTCTAAGTAGCTAGAATAATATAAGATTATAGAGAATATTTAGGTACTAAGCTACTCCTTTAAGTAAGAGTATTTATAATAGGCTATTTTAATAGTATCCTCTTACTTATACTATACTATATCCCTTAATCTAGATTCTTATATTATCTACCTATATATAGTCTCCTAGTATTAGAGGACTAATATACTTAAAACGTAACTTATTATTAGATATATATATTATAGATCCTAAGTTAAGTATAAAGTAGTTCTTAAGTTTATACTAGTTAGGTTAGCTTATATTAAATATAGACTAGGCAATCTCTTATTTAATAGTTAATATTACCTAGCCTTCTAGTTATTTAAGTGCGGGGTTAGGAGTTTAGGATTCTTTTATTTATAACTATATTGCGACATAAGGCTTTTTAGGATCTAATTAGTTAATTATCTTTTTTAAGCTCTTATTAGACTTTAGTCTTAACTATACTAACTTTAATATAGCTTAATTTAGCTTAAAAAATTTAAGTACTAGCTTAATATAGATATAGTAGTAGTTCTTAAGTTTATAAGTTAGTTACCTATAAGCGAGGTATTCTTTACTAATACTCTTAAGAGTTTACTTACTTATTTAATTAGTTACTTATAAACGATTCTACTAGGGTCTCCCCTAGCTACCTTATAATAAGGTAGATAGCGCTCTATTATCTAATATACTAGAGGTATCTCTCTATATATTCTAGTCGGCTTTACTACTAGTTATATATACTAACCTAAGAGCCTTCTACTACTTTAATAGGGGATAAGATTAGATTATATAGTCTTAGAAGAGTTTTATTATCTCCTTTCTATATATAGTTAATCTATTTACTCTAAGACTAGAGAAGGTTATTACCTATATAGAGGCTACCTTTTAAATAGCGCCTAGAAAGTCTTTTATTATATCTTAATTATTTTATAGCTTACTTACTCTTTCTATTTCAGTAAGAGTAGTAGCTTAGTTATACTTAGTTAGCTATATATCCTAATTATTTAGAGATCTTATAGGCTTTAGAGTAGTATAGTACTTTTATTATACTTTATCGCGTTACTTATCTAGATCTATACTAAGTATATCTCTTAGGTTCTTAACCTATATCTTAATTAATTGATTAGGCCTATACTAGCTTAGGTAAAGGTACGAAGCTATAGTCTTAATTATATAGTTTACTACTTTATTTAGTTCTCCCTTCTCTTCTTTATATAACTTATATTTAAGTTAGAAAGTAACTATTTATTTTATATATAGTTTACTATCTTCCTTAAAAGCTTTAAGGCTAGCTAGTACTAGCTCTAATTTTCGTATTAGAGCTTAAGGTATTACTACTAACTATATTCTTATTAGAGAGTCTAGAGTCATACCTAACTAGGTAGATTATAATACTACCTAGCTAGAGGCGCCTATAATAGCTATTACCCTAGCTAGCTTATAGTTACTAATATCTAGTTTAATAGGAGTTACTAGTTTTAGAGTTAGTTTAGTAATATTATCTAGATTAACGATAGGCTAGATATTAAGTAGGTTATAACTTATCTTAAGTTAATAGTACTATACTAGCTAGCTATTATAATCTATAAGGACTACTATAGCGTCTTAGTTTAGTAAGTAGCTTATATTAAGCTTAGTTAAGGGTTATAAATATTAAAGTTTAGTAGGGCGCGCTAAGGGCTAATTATAGAGTACGCTAGTTAGGATTAGCTAATTAATAGAAATTAGGTCTACCTAAATTCTATATATAGGTACTAATTAGCTTAACTTAGCTTAATACTTAATTTAATACTTAATTTAATACTTAGATTTAGTGTAAGGTAATAAGACTCTTAATTATTAGATTTAATAGTTACTTAAAAAGATTAATATAATTAATAGGATTAATTGAATTAATTAATTATTCTATCTATTACCCTTTCTACTACTCTTAATATACTTTAGAAAGTTCCTAGATTACTCTCGCGCCCTAGGGTCCCCCTTTATTAAGCTAGTATATTATTTAATTATAGCTCTCCTATTAAAGGGATACCCGTAGTTAAGCTAGTATAGCGTAGTTTAATTTAGCTCGCTTAGCTAGTAGCGTACGTGCGCGCGTATCTATCTCGATTACTATCTCGATTATTATCTAATCTAATATTAGTAGAGGACTTTAGCTTTAATACGCTCTAGTAAAGAGAAGGCTCTTAAAGCTACTAATATAGTAGATCGCGCTACTAGGTATTAGCTTAAAGCTAGGTTAAAGAAATCCCTAATATATTAGAATCTTAATAAAGATAGAAAGGATTTTATATAGGGTAATAAGCTTAAGAAGTTTAATAAAAAGTACTTTATAGATTAGAAGAGTAGTAAGTTATTATAGTCTTTTATTATATATTATTACTTATAATTAATAGAAGAGTAGCTTAAGAACTAACTCTATTAAGTTTATAAAAAATAGGCTAAAATTTAATATAAAAATAACCTTAAGAGGTATAAAGAGATAATAATAGAGACTTTAAGTAGTAGGATTATACCTAATAGGCTAGAGGTAAGCCACGCTACTATATAGGTTTTTAGCTATTATAGTATTATATACCTCTAAATATATAAACTCTACTAAGATAGATTAGTAAAACTTAAGAGTAATTTATTTAAAGATAAGGGTAAAAAGTTAGAGTAGTTAGTATTCTACAATAATCTTACCCTAGAAGAGAAAGAGATAGTAGAAGATACTACTTAGGAGTAAGTTTATTATAGTCTTTTATTATAAGTATATACTAACTAAAGTAGGGCTACTAAGTATATACTAGTTTCTAAGCTTCTAGGCGTAGATTAACTTAAGCTTAATACTTCTAGTCCCTATATTCTAGGTAATAAAGATAAGTATAAAGAGGAGCTTAATTGCAATAATAAGATTAATAATTACTATTATTTATAGGCTTCCTCTATAGCGCGAAAGTATATAGTAAGCTTTATATAATATTATACAGGGGTTAAGTATAAACTCTTAGATCTATATATATATTTAAGGTTATTCTTCTACGTATAATTAATCTATAATCTATATAGGGGAACTATATATATAGGCTATAGGCCTATATATCTAGTTACCCCTTTACTAGAAGCTCTTACTATATATACTCTATAGTACGTAATAGCTAGAGCTACTACGTATAGATACTAGTAACTTTTTCTTTTTATACCTTTATAGCTAGTATCTAGTACTTATCCTCTTCCGTACATTCCTATTAATTTATTCTTACCTTCCTTAAATATTTCCCTTTCCTCTTAGTTCCTCCTATCTAATTTATTTCTCCTTCCCTTATTAGTATCTTCTACTATATAGCCTATTATTCCTAATACCTATATACTAGGGATTAGTTACGTATAGAATCTAGAGAGAAATAGTAGTCTATCTAGAATTACTTATAGGGTAGAGTATTATTATATTTATTTATATAATAGGTCCCTTAGGTTTTTAGGTCTCCTAGTTAGTTCCTTCTATTAGAATATACTATATAATTAGTAGCTTCCTATACCCTAATAGTTCCTTCCTATTTACTACGTATAATATCGCTATAATATTATCGTATTATATATAGAAGTTAGGGGTATATATTTAGGTCGCCCCCTCTAGTTTAACGCTCTTTTCTTTTCCTCCTTTAACTACTACTACTACCGCTTCCGTACGTGATTATTACTCCTTCCTTATCTCTTCTTAGTAGGGGAGATACCTTCTTCTTCGTACGGTGCTAACTTGTAATAGATAGTACTAGTACTAGCACTATAACCACTACTATAACTATAACTATAGCTATAGCTATAGCTATAGCTATAGTAGTAATAATAGTAATAATAGTAATACTAATAATAATACTACTACTACTATACTATATATTAATAATTCCTAGTAACTTTTTCTTTTCTAGGTCTATATAGTACTAATAGGTATAATAGAAGATATCTCTTATACTATACACTACCCTACCTCCTCTAGTAGTAGTAGTAATAATACTACTATAGTAGCTAATAAGTTACTAGGCGATTTAGCCGTACGTTAGGTAGGTAGGCGTATACTAGTAATACTACCTACTAGGTAGGTAGCTAATTACTATCTATTAGTATCTCTATATATTAATATATATATTTAGATACTATATATTAAGTTTTCCCTTTATACTAATTAATAGTAGGATAAGGAGAGAACTATAGTAGCTATACTATCCCGTAATATTATTATATCGCTACTAGCTAATATAAATCTTAACCTTTAGGTCGCTAAACTTATCTAGCGTAAGGGTTATTTCTACGCAATTCTTGTATAGAGCTATAGTTATCTTATAGCTCCGTACGCCTATAGGTATAGTAGTTCTACTAGGGCTCTACCCTTTCTAGAATATCGCGTAGTTTTAGGCGTCTAGAGAGGCGCCTATAGCTCCTATATCTAGTAGAGCTATAGCTTATAGTACTAGTACTATACGTAAGGGTCCCCTAGGGGGGATAGAAGGAGGGGGATTTTTTTCTTTTCTTTTATTTTTCCTTTATTTTTCTTTTCTTTTTCTTTATTTTTCCTTTCTCCTAATATTTTATCTTTATATATTAGTTAGATTTCCTTTATTTTTCCTTTATTTTTCCTTTTTCTTTTATAATATCTAATGTACGATTACCCTCTCCCTATTCTATATATTCTATAATCGTGCGTAATATAAAAATAAGTGAAAAGAAAGTAAATTTAATAAAGGAGATATAGTTAGTATATTATATAGTACCTTATACTAGTAGAGATTTCTCTTTAGTACGTGTAGGTTTAAGTTAGTTAATAAATACCTCTACTTTAATATTAAGTATATTAGTTAAGATAAGTTTCTTAATTACTAAATTTAGCGTTTTCTTTATATATATATTGGCTGGGTTATCTTTACTATTAATCTATCTAACTTCTATAATTTCCCTATTCTCGTACGATTCCTAAAGAGATATAATATCAATTATTAGTCTCTTCTTATTTATTATACTGAGTTTTACAAGGCAATTATATAGGGACTTTAAGTCTAAGTATACTACTACTAGAACCTAGGGTAATTAGAGTATTTATATAATCTATTATAGTATTATACTAATAGTAATAGCGTTGTTAAAGCTATTCACTATTCTATATAGCTTACTTATAAGAATACTCCTTATAACTCTCTTATATTTAATAGAATTCTAGTATATAATATTACTATAGATTTTAAAGTTATACCTATCCTTCGTACGGCGCTCTATTACTAGGATAATAATAAATCCAATCTAGGAGCTAAGGTCCTTATTATTTATAAATAATCTATCTATAAAGATAAATAGTTTCGTATAGTCTAGCTATAGTAGAATAAATATTAGGCCTCTTCTAGGTTATTGATTTACTATTAAAGTTATACGTTAAGGGTATTAATATCCTCTATAGATAGTACTATTATCTATATAGCTACTAATAGGTTAAATACTACCTCTAGTTAGTATACTAATATAATATATATACCCCTAGCTCTCTACACGATATACTAATAGGTAGTATCTTATACTATTAGGTCTATTATATAGAGGTTACTAGTTTATCCTTTCTATATAAGTTTAATCTTATCTTATACTATTATAATTCTCCCTCTATTAAATTCAATAGGTTAGTCTTTAGATAGGATTATCTTTAGTTTCGCACGGAACTTTACTTTATCTAGTTCCTCTTATTCTTTCTATAAAGGCTAGGGTAATAATACTAATTATATTATCTATTTATAGACTAGTAATCCTAAACGTACTTTATCCCTTATCTATAATCAATAGATATAGGTGTACGATAAAGTTCTTATTCCTAGTCTATTCTTATAATAGTTATAATAGGTCTTAAACTAATATAGGCCTAATTCTACTATACTATATAGTAGTTATAATGCGTAGGATTATATTTAGTAGGAATAAGTTCTATAGTTCCTTTAGGGGTTTTATATAGTATATAGAGAAGTTTATCCTTAGATTATATATAGGCTTATATAATATCCCTAAGCTTATAGTATATCCCGTGCGTAGCTATTAGTAATGCGCCTATTACTAGTATTAGTCTCTAGCTTATCTACTAGATTATTAGAGACTATATAAGGATTTCCTCCTTACTAGTATCTAAGTAGCCTATAAGTACTAGCCTAGATTTCTTATATAGTTATATTATCTTTCCTTTAATCTCTTATATAAGTTAGAGGTTAAGATCCTACTATAGTACTTATTTTTATTAAGGTAGAGGATTTAAATATACTATTAGAGATAAGTGTATCTATCTCCGTACGATTAGATTCTTTAAAGGGTACTCCTAGTATTATTATTACTCCTTCTTCGCGTAGTTTAACTACTAACTTATAGTTATTCTTCTCCTTCTAGGTAAGGAATAACTATATATATTACTATATATACTTCCTAGGTCTTCCTCTTTTCCTAGGTTATAGTTACTTAGCTTATGCGTGCGGCGCCTTAGTATTCCTATATAGTCTATTTCCTTACCGCATAGCTCCTCTCTCTAGTAATCCTCTTCGTCTAATCTCTCCTCTCCCTTATAAAGGTTACGCTCTTTTACCCCTATAGGCTATAATATACCTATAGCTACTATTAAGGTTTATTCCTAGGAAGGTTCTTGACCCTTCTTATAGGTAGTTTCAGCCTCTTATTACGCAGCTCTCGCGGGCCTTCTACGCGCGCGTGTATAGGGTAGTTTAACCTATAGTAGGAGTAGCTTATCTAGGTTAGCTAGTTCTTCCGTACTGTATAGCTTTTATAGCTAAGTAGCGCGGTAGTATAGTTTAGCTTAAGTATATCTGAATGTAACTAGTCTATTATTAAGCTCAACTATTACATTTTTACCTTTAATACCTTTAAGCTCGTACGGGCCTATCTATCTACCTTTCTCTCTCTAAACTATAATCTTAGAGTTAAGTAGGAGGTTTAGAATCTCGTGCGACTTTATACTATTATAGGTATTAATCGTACGGTTAATATTAGCTCTTACCCTCTTATTCCTAAGTATTCTTATAGCCTTACGTACGGCATTTACTCTTTATATCATCTTAGGTAATAGGGGTAAGTCAACGTTAATCCTTAGGTAGGTTCTAAAGACTAGTAGCGTTAGTACGAGCCTATTTAGGCTAGCTATATTATTAAAAGCTTTAACTACTATTTATAGGATAGCCTTATTATCTATACTACTATCTAATTCTACTCTTAGAATATTAAATATATACCTTAGTAGTGTGTATACGCGTTCAATCTTTCCTACTACCTAGTATACTTCTACTAGCATTTATCTGCATTCTACGCTAATAATCTTCGTACGGGTCCTAAACTCTTCTATAGTAAAGTTAGTTCCTAGGTTATATACGATATAATCTAGGGGTCCTTAGTAGGTATTAATCCAGTACTTATATAGTACCTCCTAGGTATCTTGTATAGATATAGACTTCAAGAATATTACTACTTAGAACGCTATATCTACATCAATAACGTGTAGTATATCCTTATTACTAATTTATATAACATTAAGGATAATCTTATAGTTAAAGTATAAGTTATCCTTAATTATAAATTTAAACCTTTATAGTAAGGTCCCTTATTATTAATAGAAGTAGTAGAACTTCTAGATTACTTTTAGTATAGAGGCGTCTACTTTATAGCCTACTTCTATAAGTATCTTATAAAGTTATTCTATACGTAGGTGTCCGAATCTACGATGTAGGCGTCGTAGTTCTATTTCTATAAAGAAGGAAGTAGTTTCTTCCTTACTAATATTAAAGAATAGGTGTCCCTATTTGCGTATAATAGGGACTATTATACTATCCTTACGTACGATAACGTTTAATATATTATTAAAGTACGCGCCTAGGCGATTAGTATCTACTAGGCATAGTAGGAATAGTATAGGAGTATCTAGTACGTAGTATATAACTATTCCTACTAGGTTAGTAATGCGTATAGTTCCTAGTAATCTCTTTAGGTTCTATCCTCTAAAGCTAATATTACTTATTCCTAGGGTCTAGTCTATCTTCGTGCGAGGGTTCTTACGTATATATACCTCTAGCTGTATTTTACCAACTATTAAGACTATTACTACGCTAGTATCCTATAGTTCGCCTTAGTACGTCGTACGGTATCTTCTATCTAGTATAAACTAGTCTACTTAACACTATATATCTATACTATATATATCTTTACCAGTTATATAATAAAGATATATAGTAGAAGTTAGATAGTAGATAGCTTAGTTACTATTATCTTATTTATAATCTAATTCCTACTTATCCTCCTATATAGTCTTATTATCCGCTTCACTATTAGATATTCCTTTAAAGCTTATAATATAAGCTATTATATCTTCTTATAAAGGAGTATTACTATAGAATTCTTCGTACGAGCTAATATATTAGCGTCTAGCTCTTAATCTATCCGTGCGTAGATAGTTTAATAACTAATATCCCTCCTTATAGTAAACGAAGCAACGTTTTAGGGTTTACCTAGATAGTCTATTGTATTATTATTTTCCTCGTATAGAAGATACTCCTATTCTCTTTATAAAGGAAGAGGGTTTATTCCCTCTACTACTACTACCTAGGTATCCTATACGTAGTATTAAGGTATACCGTTAGTCTATATAGTATAATTCCTTTAGCTCTTATAAGTATTAGGTTACCTATCTATCTATTATAATCTAAAGTATAGATCGTAGATTACTAAATAGTACTTCGTACGTTAGCTTAATTAAGAATATAGCTTACTCTAGTTCTAGTTAGCCTTAGTAAGCTCGTACTACTATAGTATATAGGGGGACTTCCCCCTAAAAATCCTATCTAAGCGCCCTCTATACGAGGGTTAGCTTATTAATTATAATTTCTAGGACTTCGTGCAGGTTTAGGGTTGGGTTCTCATATTTATATCGTGCGAATAACATTATTATCTAGTTAGTCTAGTACTAGTTATAGTTAATATTAGTATTGAAGTAGTTATTAAGTTTTTCGTACAGGTATTTCCAGTTATAGCTAGGGCCTATATTATATATATAATATATATTCACATAGCCTTCTAGGATATCTAGAAAGATATTTAGATATTATACTTTATTAATGTCTAATCTCTAGTATAGTTTAATAAAGATCCTAGTTTTATCTATAAGGATATTATATAGTTTTCCTATATAGTTATTATCCTTCTTCTATACCTTCTAGAATTAGATAAGTTTCTTGGGCGGTAGCTTATTATTAGCGTAGGTTTAGGTTAGGGGTAATTCGTATAGATTATAGGGTATTATAGTTTACTAGTATACCTTAGTAGGTAGGTTCTAGGTAGGTTACTAATCCTACTAGTAATATAATAGTATATTTACTTTAGTCGTGTAGGGGATAGGTAAGCGTAGTATTAGCGCTAGTATTAGAGATAGTTGTCTTAATAGTATAGGCGCTTATTAGTTTAATTCTACTAGCTCTATGCGCACTACCTAAGGTTTCTTACCTTTAATATCTTCGTATAGGGTTTCTATCCTTAGAGTTAGGTTTATCTATATAGGAATTGGATTTCCTAATATATACCTCCCCTAGGTTATACTATATAGCTTCTTGCTCTAGAGATCCTTGACTTTAAGGGTATAGTTTATCCCTTTACTAGCTAGTACTACTAGTAGTTCTCTGCGGAACGCGCGGTTGATTTATTCCTAGTAGTCCTCTATCTATTCATTAAAGTCTTTAATAAATGCTTAGAGGAACTCCTCGCCTATAAGGTTTATAAGCCGTATTTCGTATAGCGCGCATCTAGCGTACGAGGCCAGTTACTCTAGTATTAGGTTGGATATATCAATTAAGTCTATTCAATACTCTAATTTTACCTCTTTCTAGAGGGTTGGTATTAAGATACTTATACCTCTTACTATATCTTCCTATTATTCTTTATCTTCTATTATATCTTAGTAGCTCCTATGCGAGCTCGTAGGTCTAGACTAGGTATTTTATTTAGATAGTATTTAGATAGTTTTACTGTCTAGTTTCGATTATACAGCGTATTATTGTTTATTTATATAAGTCGCATACTATCTCCTATTGTTCCGTATAGGGTCTTAGACGACTTATATACCCTATTACTAGGTGCGTAACTATAAGTATTTTCAGTCTGTACAGTTTAGTAATTAATCTTCTTATCCCTAGTTATTTCTATTTAGGATACGCACGAAATAGAGACTAACTTCTACTAGAAGGTTTAACTCCGTCTTCACTTAGCTAATTTATAGATAAAGTTAATTACCTACTAATTAGTGTTCGTAGGCTTCCTCTATAGCGCGAAAGTATATAGTAAGCTTTATACAATATTGTATAGTATTCGAGTTAATTCTCTCAAGTAAAGGTATAATTTATAGTTATTCTTCTACGTACGATCAATCTAAGATCTATATAGGGGAACTATACGCACGGGCTATAGGCCTGTGCATCTCGTTACCTCTTTACTAGAAGCTCCTACTACACGTGCTCTATAGTACGTAATAGCTAGAGCTACTACGTATAGATAATAATACTATTTTAATATATTATTTATATTCTTCTATAAACTCTAAGTATATTAGTATATTATCTAGGTATTCTCTAAGTATATTATTAATTAATACTTAGAATATAGCTAGTATATTAGTTAGCCTAAATAGTATAACTATAAACTTATAATAGCTATAGTATATCTAAAACGCTATTTTCTATTCTTTACCTTTCTTTATTCTAATTAGGTAGTAACTATCCTATAGATCTAGCTTTATAAATACTTTTATATATATTAGTTAATTTTATAGTTCTATAATATTTAGTAGTAGGTAGTTATTCTTTATTATAATATTATTAAGCTTCTTAAAGTTAATATATACTTAAGGTAGCTCTTATTTCTTTTATATAAATAATATTAGGTAGCCTACTAGTAATATTAATTCCTATATATAATCTTTTATAAGATTCTTCTTAATATAGTCTCTAAGTATTTCTAGCTCTTATTCTAATAGTCTATAGATAGGTCTAGAAGTTAGTTTCTTCTCTTCTTATAATATAATTATATAGTCCTAGGGTTAATACTTTAGTAGAGAGTTTTCTTCTATCTCTTCTATAAAGAGGTAACTAAATTCCTTATACTATTATAGGATATTAGGAGTTACGCGTTTCTCTAATACTCTTACTTTATAATCTAATACTAAGTTAGTATCTATAGAGCTAACTATAGGTATACTATATATCTTATTTAAAGTAGTTAATTTATAAATTATCTTCTTATCTACTATCTTATCTTATTAATATATAGGCTTAGATCTATATACATCTTTATAGTCTATCTATAAGAGGTTCTAGTATTTCTAATTAACTCTAGGATTAAACTCTTATAACTATAGTAGTCCTAAAATAATATCTTTACTAGCTAAGGATAGAATATCTAGGTATACTTCTATAGTTCTTCCTTAGATAGTAAGTATTATAGTTATCTTATATATTACTACTAATTCTCCTAGTATAGCTTTTCTATTCGCGATATAGACTAGATAATAATACTTCTTCTCTATAGGCTCGAGTCTAGCTTATTACGCTATATTTAGTAATATAAAGTTTATAAATAATCCTAAATCTAATATTACCTTTATCTATTAATCTCCTACTATAATTAGGAGTTTAATAAGTTTTTCTATAATAATAGTATTATATCCTTATTTATTAGGTACTTATCTAAAAAAGACTTATCTTATTTATACTCTCTTCTTATAAACCTATATAGTATCTTAGCTTCTTTATATTATTTATACTTATCCTATAGATAGTATTACTAAATTAAATATATATACCTTCTATTAATTAGTATATTATTTATATTTTTATCTATAGTTATTACTCTAGAAAAGTATTCTACTTATTATTTCTCTTATAAGTATTATTTATAAGTTACTTTTTTATATTTATTCTAAAACTATTTATACTTAGACCTTCTTTTAGGGAAATATTCTAAGCCTATTTTATCTAAATAGTATATTAAATATTTATTATAGAAATATCCTATCTATAATAATAGTAGATAGTTTAGGTTTTTATAGTATAACTAGTACTATAGGATCCTTCTAATTAGTATATTAGATATATTAATAAGTTCTTAAGCTTCTTAAGTAAATAAGTCTAGTTATAATCTATAATAGATACTCTAGTCTATTTATCCTTCATCTTACTAATCTTTAATTAAGTAGTAGCTATCTACTAGGTTCTAGATTTCTCCTATAAATCTATTTTATACTATTATATTTTCTTACTATAGTCTTAGGGTCTCTAGTACTATATAATATCCTAAAGACTCTAGCTTAGTATCTTCTACGTAGTTCTTACTTTTTATACCTTCTAGCTCCTAATTATCTTAGTTAGAGTCTAGGTAATCCTAAACTATTAGTAGTTTTATTCCTAGGTAAGAGTGCGTAGTAGTATTATAGTAATATCCTCCCCTACTATTATAGTATAATCTTTCTCTTCCTATAAATACTAAGAAACTAATATTCTTTTTCCTTACGTATTTTTCCTTAAGATATTTATATACGTATTCTATAATTTCCTTTCTATATTTTTCCTTTTCTATCTTAGTATTATATTATTTACTTAGAACTTAATCTACCTAGTCTTTAAGTTCTTAGCTAAGTAGGTAGATAGCTTTCCCTTTATCTAGTATCTATTATACCTACTCCTATTCTTCCTTAGTATTATTACCTTACCCTTTAATTATATTAAAAGAGTAGTCCTTAACTTATAGTCTCTTTACTTTATTCTTTAATTAGTAGTCTCTTAATAGGTAGCCTAGTTTACTATAATTATAGTAGGTTTATATTTCCTTACTATTATCTAGCTTCTTAGAGTAATAATCTAGTATCTATCCTCCTTAGGTTATATTATTAATATATATATTATTAAGTCTAAGGTACCTATAATTACTACTAACCTTAGGTACCTTTATAACTCTCTAGTATCTATAGTTTAGTTAGTACTTCTTCTTATATATATAGGTTAGTATAACATACTTATCTTTCACTTTAAGGTAAAATTCGTATAAGTAGTTATTAACTCTAATTAATTCTTTAATTAGTTTATTAAGATTATTAATAGTAGCTCTACTTCTTATAAGCTCTACCTATATACCTACTTTTAATCCTTATCTAAATATCCTTATAAGTACCTAATTATTCTATTTAGTCTAGATTAAATAGTTCCTAAATTTATTAGTATAGCTAGAAGCTAAATAAATCTAATATAGGCTCTAGATAGCTTATTCTATAATAATAGGTTTATTAGCGAGTTAGAATACTTATTATATTTTATCCTTAAACTTAATCTATTTATTCGAATATATTATTACAACTATTATTATTATTATCTATAAATTTCTTTAGGTATAGTATAACCTATTTCTTAGCTTTTCGTCTTAGGTATATTACTATAAGTATTAGTTAATTATTATTAGGTACTTTATCTATTTTAAAGTAGATATTAATTTAAAGTAGCTATAATTTAAGCTTAGTATAGTATCTATAATAGAGGTCTAGCTTAGCGACCTTAAAAGTTATAGTATAGGTTAGTCCTACCTATTAGTAGTTAGTTTCTATTAATACGTTACTTATTATAGAGGTATTTAAAGTATTAAGGTCTACTAATATACTAACTATATATTAGTAAAGTAAGGTTAGTTCTTAAAGATAAAGTAAGGTTAAGGAGGTATTTACTTAATAGACTATATTATAAAATACTTAAAGTTGAATATAATAAGCTATAAGTATAGGTTCGCTTCCTCTATAGTATTTACTATAGTAAGTAGTACTTCCTCTATAGTATTCGCGTATAGTAAGTAGGTAAGAGAGGCTTCCTCTATAGTATTCGCGTATAGTAAGTAGGGAGGAGATAGTAGTACGAAATAGATATAATAATAGGAAAGGATAATTAGTATTTATATATTATTCTATATATAATAAGAGAGAAGGGCTATATATAGAGAGAGTAACGTATAGGCCTATTAGCCCTATACGTTTTCTCCTAAACGTTTATACGTTATATATAATATAGCTTATTTACGTATAGATACTAGTAACTTTTCTCTTTTTATATAAGTTACCTATAATCTCGTACGTAATATTACTATTCAATTACTTCGCCCTTACTATTTATCTATTATATATTATCCTTTCTTTTCTAGTAGGTTAGCTATACGTTTACTATTAATATATATAGTCTTAACTACCTCTTCTTATATATTATTCTTATAAATTAAAATAAGTAAGTTAAGTTAGCCTCTATACAAGGGCCTTAACTTTTAGGTTACTCTCTTATACTTAATTAAGTTTTAGTATATAATATTACTATAGATCTAGAAGTTATATCTATTACCTATATATTCTTTAGTAGTAAGAATAATTATAAATCTAAGCTAGGAGCTAAGATCCTTATTATTAGTAAATAATCTATCTATAAAGATAAAAAGCTTTATCTATTTAAGTTAGAGAGGTATAAAGTTTAGGCCTCTATTTAGATTATCTATCTACTATTAGACCTATATATTAAGATTCTTAATATCCTAAGTATTTAGCTCTATTATTTATATAGTAATTAAGAGATTAAAAGCTACTTCTAGTTAGTAGACTAAGGTAATATATACTCCTCTCGCTTATTACTTAATATATCTTTATATAGTATCTTTACTATCTAGGTCGATCGTATAGAGGTATTTTATCTATCCTTTCTATATAAGTTAGATTATCTTACTATCTAGTTCAATTCTTCTACTATTAAACTCGAGTAGTTATCTAGGAGATAATATACTCTTTAGTTTTATATAAAAATTAGCTTTATTAAGTTCCTCCTACTCTTACTATATAAAGTCTACTATAATAATACTAACTATATTATTAGTTTATAAACTAGTAATTCTAAAAGTTTTTAATCCTTTATATATAATTAGTAAATATAGATTATATAAGAATATCTTTATCCTAAGCTTATCCTTATAGTAGTTATAGTATATCTTAAACTAGTATAAGCCTAATTCTATAGTACTATATAATAGTCGTACGACCTATAGAATTATATCTAGGGGGAAGAAGGACTTAAGCTCCTTTAGTAGTCTAGTATATAGTATACGTATAAGCTTATCTATTACCTATATATATACTTACGTAATATCTTAGAGCTTATAGTATATATTATATATAGCGATTAGTAATACTCTAACTATAAGTAGTAATTATTAGCTTATTCTTTAGATTATAGGAGATTATATAAGGATCTCCTCTTTACCTATATCTAAGTATCCTACTAGTACGAGCCTAGATTTCTTATATAGTTATATTATCTTCTCTTTAACTTCTTATATAAATCTAAGGTTAAAGATTTATCTACTATATTTATATAGGTTAAACTTTAGGATTTTAAATATTCCCTTCTAGAGTAGTATCTCTATCTCTATATAGTCTAACGCCTTAAATAGTATACTAGGTATTATAATAATACCTTTACTATAGAGCTAGATAGCTAGTATATAGTTATCCTTCTTCTTCTAAGTTAAGAATAACTATATAATATATTATATAGCTTATCTTTTTAGGTTATATCTTTATATCGCTTCTATTTCTTATATAATACTTAGGTTATTCTTCTTATTATTATTATTTTAAGGTTATAGAATCTTTCTTAATTAGCCTTACTTTTATATAACTAGAGCTTTAGTATAGTAGTCTTCTTAGTCTAGTTCTTTTATGCGATTTAAGTATCTTTATAGGTAATTTCTTTTCTTAGTTATTCCTATCTTCGCACGATAGAAGTCTTAATAACTACTTACTCTAGCTTATTAGGATCTATTACTTATCCTTAGTTATATCTTTTATATATATCCTCTATATAGAAGTATAGCTTTACTTATATATATCTAAAAGTTATAGGTCTATTTTCTATCTTAATTACTATATTATACCCTTTAATAGCTTTAAGTTTATATAGTCCTATCCAACTACCTTTCTCTCTCTATACTAAGATCTCTAAGTTTAGTAGGAGTATAAGAATCCTATATAAATCTAGACTATTCTAAGTATTTATTATATAATTTACCTTTTCCTTTACTCTTTTACTATATAGGATCTTTATAGCTCTTTATATAGCTTTAGCTTAAGCTATTACGTCTAGTAATAGGTATAAATCTATAGTAATTTATAGGTATACTCTAAAGACTAGTAGTATTAGTACGAGACTATTTAGTCTAGCTATATTATTTAATACCTTAACTACTATTTAGAGGATTAATTTATTATCTATACTATTATATAGCTCTACCTTAAATATATTAAACGTATAGTATAGGGGCTAGTATATACGTTTAATCTTCCTAACTACCTAGTATACTTTAACTAGTATTTAGTAGTATTATACGCCTACGATTCTCGCGCAAGCTTAAAAATCTTCTACTATAAAATTTATTCCTAGGTTATATATAATATAGTCTAGGGGGCCTTAATATATATTAATCTAGTACTTATATAGTACCTCCTAAGTATCTTATATAGATATTAACTTTAGAAATATAGCTACTTTGTTAATACAACTTAGTATATAGGTAAATTAGTAAACTATAGTTTTAGTACGTAGATAATTAATTAATTCTAGCTAGGTTGTACGCGTACGATATTTATCCTACGCGCGCGCGCGTAGGAGCTACTAAGGCCGTAACTAGGCCTAATTAGGTATTAGGCCTAGTTGTAACCTTTAGTAGTCACTCGTGCGTTGGTTTAACTCCTAATACTAACTATCTTTTCTTTATTAGTATAGTAACTATCGCCTAAGATACGAGAAGTTACTTATAATAATAAATATAAAATCCTGTTTTATATATAGTTTCCTATTCAGGCTAGCGCTATATCTATCTATCTCCCTTATATTACTTATTCCTCTACCTCTTATATCGTCGTTAGTTGCAATCTCGTTATCGCGGTTAGTTATACTTATAGTAGTAAGGTTCTTGGTTATTAAGTAGTATCTATAGATAGCCCTACTTATAGGCGACTAGGTAGCTATTACCCTTATAGACTAGGATATTATTAACGTTATTTAGATAGATACTATATCTATCTATATCTACTAGGTAGAGTAGGAAGGGCGTATTTATTAGAATAACTATAAAGCTAATTATACTAAAGAGTATATCTACTCTAATATCTCTAATTAAGATATACTCTAGATTATCTCTAAATCTAATGCGATATCGTCTAGTAGTAGACTAATTAATAGTCATAGACGGTTATAGCTTCTATAATACTTAGACCTAGGTTTTTCCTACTATTAATACGCTAGCGGCGCTGGTATTAGGTATAATACCTTCGAAATTACTACTCCTATAGTAGGCGTTGAATATAAATAGATAGGTCTCCTCCTTAGGAGACTCTAGCTAGTATAGGTTAATACTAGTAATTGCGTGTAAGGTCGCGATATTATTAAGCTTACTAGTAACATTCTATCTATCTACTATCCTATAGATTATAGTAAGAAACTATTCGTTATGCCCTAAGTAGAACGTATTAATATCGTTATTATCCTTATTACTATTCTTATTATTACTGATATCGATACCCTTAAACCTAGCTAGAAATATCTTATAGTCTAGGTTAACGTTATATTCCTAAGCGTATATATAGAATCGCTATCGTAAGCGCGTACGCTTATCTCTTAAGTATCGCGTTAACTAATAGCCCTACTTACCGTAGATAAAGTACTTCTTATAGTTCTAGGGGTAGTATCCTTCTCCTTAGTTGTTACGGCGATTAGAGAAATAGTTAGGGGGAGGACCGTAGTTGCGTTAGTTATTACTATAGTTATTATTGCGGTCGTACTATTAGTTAGTATAGAATACGTTATCGTTATTAAGGCGCTATAATCTGTAGGTATTAAACTAAGTACTATTATTATAACGCGTCTATATACCTATAGCGCTTCTAAGGTCTATAGCTACTCCCTTAAATGTTATAGATAGTTGGATTAAGACGCTACTACACGCTAGGACTCCTTAGTACGTAGATACTAGTTAGCTAGCGAGGCTACTCTTACTACTACTAAAGTTCTAGACAAGTCCTTAGTATATACATTATAGTTACTTGATTACTATCTCTAGACACTGCGACATCGTCTTATCTAGATTACTAGCGACGATATCTTTAAGTATAGTTATTCTCTACTTATATAGGAAGAGTTGGTAATTCTCTAGCGTATAGAAATACGCTCTTATCCTCTTAACTATAATAGGGAATAGTATATTCTTCTAGGTAAGGTGTTAGTAGTAGAAGGACTGCGCTTTACCTAGTAGTATAGTAGTAAAGGCGGTATTATATTTATCCTTAGTAATACTAACCTTCTAGTAGATATTATAGAAGATATTAAGTTTAATATTAAGGACGTCGTATAGGTTCCTAGTAAACTTTATATTATTATTATATAACTTAGCGAGATCTATAAGTGCGCAAGTACCTAACTACTAGAGAGTAGTTACTAGTAGAGGCGTTATTCCTCTTGCGCTCGTTGCTAACGGAGTGCCTAGCCGTAGTATTATTTATAGGCACTTAAAGGTAGGTACTAGTATAGCTACCGCGAGGTCTTTTTATAGCTAGATTAGGTAGTTATCTATATCCAAGAGGCTAATAAGTTACTCTAGGATTATTACGTCGCGCTAGTTAGTAGCTATATAGATTCCTTATAAGTAGAATAGCTCTTTAATTACCTTATAGATCTTAGGATTAATACTACTAAATAGCTCTTATATCTAGCCGTTAAAGTAATCTTTAAAGTCTATAAGGAGGAAGTAGTTAAATATTCTATTCTCCTTAATCGTTATTATCTAGTTAATTATATATATATTTAGGTAGTTAACGTTAAGGTTGTTTTTATTAGGGATATATTCCTCTTTCGTATACTAGTCCTTATATACGCTATTAAACTATAGGCGGCTCTAGATTTCCTTATATTGCGATATATTTTTAAGTCGCGCGTAGGTTAATAGGTATAGGTACTATAGGTCCCTATAGGTATTTTATTACGTAGTTAACGTAGACGGATCACTTACCTAGGCCTTAGTAGGGGAGGCTTATAATATAAATCTTTTAGCTCTATTAGAAAGGCGTTACTCTTAGGTAGGGTAAGCCTAGTAGGCGAGCTATACTTCGCACTATCTTTAGATTCTCTAGGCCTTAGTAGGGGAGAGAGTTATTAAAAAGCTATACCTTAGATCTATCTAGCTAATCTATAGTTATTATAACTACTAATTAGTATTAATACAACTTAGCATATAGGTAAATTAGTAAACTATAGTTTTAGTACGTAGATAATTGATTAATTCTAGCTAGGTTGTACGCGCACGATATTTATCCTACGCGCGCACGCGTAGGAGCCGCTAAGGCCGCAACTAGGCCTAATTAGGTATTAGGCCTAGTTGTGACCTTTAGTAGTCACTCGTGCGTTGGTTCGACTCCTAATAACTTAGAACGAAGTATTAGTATTAATAATATATAAGACGTTCCTTCCTTTAATCTATATAATATTAATAACTATCTTATAGTTGAAATAGAGATTATCCTTAATTATAAACTTAAATTATTAGGGGCCTCGTGCGTACTATTAGTAGAAGTAGTAGAACTTCTAGATTTCTAATAGTATAGATTAATTCACCTTATACCCTACTTCTATAAGTATCTTATAGAGGTACTCTATATAAGGGTAACTAAATTATTAATAAAGTTAGTATAGTTCTAATTCTATAAAGAATATTATTAGTTTATAGAGACTTAGGTTAAAGAATAGATATCCTTATTTATATATAATAGAGATAGTTATATTATCTTTCTATATAATAATATTAAGTATATTATTAAAGTACGCCCTAAGTCTATTAGTATTAGCGAGGCTAAAGAGGAATAGTATTAGGGTATTAAGGATATAGTATATTACTATACCGAGCGAGTTTTATATCTATATAGTACTAAGAGAGCCTTTTATACCTTAACCTCTAAAGCTAATACTTTATTTACTTAGGGTCTAGTTAACTTTTATTTATAGGTTCTCTTATACGTATACTTTAAGTTATATCTTACTAACTATCGAGATTAATAATACGCTAGTATCCTATAGTTTACCTTAGTATAATATATAGTACCTATCTTTAAGTATAAATTACTATATATAGTAGCTTTCCTCTATACTATAGATATCCTTACTAGTTATATAGTAGAGATATATAGTAGTATTAAGGAATTATATAGCTTCTTTACTACCTTTAATCTTACTATCCTAGTCTTTATTATAGTCTCCTTAGTATCTTCTTTATAGCTATTATTATATATAGATTCTTTAGGGCCTTTAAATCTAGTAATATATATTATAATTTCCTCTAGGCTTAGTATCTTATTATAGATCCCCTTATATAAGCTAATATACTAGCGTTTCGCCTATACTTAGTCTATATAGAGATAATTTAATAACTAATATCTTACCTTATAATATATAAAGTATTTCTTAGTTGTATAGTCTCTTACTAGTAGTAGCCTTCGCCCTTTATTATATCGTGCGTTCAAGTAGTATCTATCCTATTACTATAGCTAAAACCTTCTACTACTTCTTCTATTATCCGTACGTAGTATTAGAGTATATTTCTAGTCTATATAGTACGCTTTAGTAGGATTGTATATAAATTAAAATGTTTATTAATTAATTATAACTTAAAGAGCTATATAGAGGTTACTAAATAGTACTTTATATATTAGTTTTAGTGCGAATAGCGCTAGTTTAAGTTCGAGTTATCTATAATAGCTCGTATAACTATTATATAGAGTAGTACGTCGCCTTAGAAATCGCGCCTAAGTACTCTTTATATAAGAGTAAGCTTATTAATTATAAGCTTAAGTACCTTACATAGAGATTTATCTAGATTCTATCTTTTATATTATATAAAGGAGAGTATTATCTAGTCTATCTAATATTAGTTATAGTTAATATTAGTATTAAAATATATATTAAGCTTTATATATAGCTCTTACTATATAATCCTAGTCTAATATTATATAGATAGTACGTACTTACACGATCTTCTAAGATATTAGGGAAGATACTTAGGTATTATACCTCCTAAATCTCTAACTAACTATATAGGTCTATAAAGATCCTTACTTTATTAGTAAGGATATTATATAGTTAACCTAAGTAGTTATTCTCCCTTCTTATACCTTCTAGAATTATATAATCTTCTTAGGGGTAGTTATCCTATAGAATATTCTACTAGATAAACGTATAGTTCTTACTAATTTAGTAGTAGTACTAATCTATATAGTTACTATACGTTATTAGGTAGAGTATACTAATAGTAATCTAGGAGAAGGTCTAGAGTCTATCCTAGCGCTAGGTTATATAGAATACTAGTAGGTTTTATCGCGTAGGTTATAGTATAGAGGTATTAGTATTATATATAACTTATCTATTATGCATCCTCCTATACGTACGCTACTAGGGTCTAGATTTATATCTTACCCCTAAATTTCGCTATTATATAGTACTCTTAGTATTAGTAGTAGCGCTTTTAGCTAGTATAATAATAGTCTATATATTACCTACCCTAGGGTATTATTAGTTATAGAGTAGGTACTACTATCTCTATCTAATTTAGTTCTTCGTATAGAGATAGTAGTTTATCTACTTATACCTAGGGTCCTTTATATAGGTCCTTATTTTCTCTTAATATAAGAACTATTAGTATTATTTCTATTATATAGATTAGAAGTATTTAGTATAGGCTAGGGAGGGTTATAGTAGTTCGTCCTCTTATCCCTATACTAGCTTATATAGCTTAACTCCTTATATTTAGCTTCTTTAGCCTTTATATAGGATATTATAGTCCTTAAGGAGGGTAAGGAGGCGTCCTTAGAGTATAGCGTTAACCTTTATAAAGTTATTAGCTATCTAATCCTAAAATATCTCTATATATAATAAATAGAAGTCTTTATTATTATATCCTACTAATATAAGTTCTATAATTACTCGTGCGATATATCTATTAAGGTTAGTATATACTACTATACTAAGGTCTAGCTTATAGTCTTAGTTATCTATATTTATATAATATTTTACTAGAATTAAGGCTAGTACGCCTATAATTTTGCGATCTTATTATTAAATAGGATTTTAAGGTTATCTACCTCTTCTTCCTATAATAGTAATACTAGGTTAGCTACTATTAGTATTAGTTCGTCTTATCTTAGTACTATAGCTTATTAGTTAAGGGAAGCTTTATATAGCTTCTCTTCTATGCGGGTATTACTATTAGTATAATTATATAGCGAAGTTATTAATATGTATACTGAGTAAGTATATAAAATAGTTTACTAACCTACTATATTTAGAGGGCTCTATTCTTAACCTTACTAATTTATAAATAAAGTTAATTACTACTAATTAGTATAGGTTCGCTTCCTCTATAGTATTTACTATAGTAAGTAGTACTTCCTCTATAGTATTCGCGTGTAGTAAGTAGGTAAGAGAGGCTTCCTCTATAGTATTACGTCGGTAAGGGGAGGGGATAGTAGTATGAAATAGATATAATAATAGGAAAGGATAATTAGTATTCAAGCGTTATTCTATATATAATAAGAGAGAAGGGCTATATATAAGGGGAGTAACGTATAGGCCTATTAGCCCTATACGTTCTCTCCTAAACGTTTACGCGTTATATATAATATAGCTTATTTACGTATAGATACTCTATCTTAAATAGATAAAGCTTTTTATCTTTATAGATAGATTATTTACTAATAATAAGGATCTTAGCTCCTAGCTTAGATTTATAATTATTCTCGCTACTAAAGAATATATAGGTAATAGATATAACTTCTAGATCTATAGTAATATTATATACTAGAACTCGATTAAGTATAAGAGGGTAACCTAAAGTATTCTTACTAGCGAGCTATATAGTATAGTTAGCGGCTTTAATAATATAATTATATTAAGTATAATACTCTACTAAATCGTATAAATAATAAACTTACTAAGAATACTAGTTGTAGTCTACTTAGTAGAGTTGGTAATAATTAAATAGGTAGTAGGTAGTCCGACGGGTTTACTACTAAGGGTTAGTTTAATTAGGTAAACTTTAGCCTATATAAATCTCTAGGTAAATAAGGTCTAGCTATAGAAACTAATTAAAAAACCTAACCTAATTAGTAATATATAGAGCGTTTTTAAGTATTTTTTAAAGCTATAAATATTATTAAATATCTATATATTCGCATTTTATTAGTATTTTAATTTTCAGCTAAGGTAATTCCTAATTAGGAAATATACATCTACCTATTAATATACTTAGCTTATTAACTCTATTAACTACTCCTATATCTATTAATATAGGACCTAAAAGATACTCTTAGGCCTCTAAATCTTAGCTAGAGATACTATCTATTATACCCTTAGAGCCTCTTATTAAGCCGCCCGTCCCTAGAGACTTATAGTCCTTTAAAGTAGAGCTCTAAGAGCGCGCTATTAAGCTTTATAACGCCTATAGGACCCTAGATACCTCTATTGTCGTCGCGCCGTCTATTACCCTTTCTATACCCTCTACGCCCTCTACTAGAGCCTCTAAGGCTAATAATAATACTAAGTTTAATAGAGGTTTTAAGGATAACTTTAATAGGATTAACTAGGAGCGTCTAATACTATATATAAAGCCTCTTAGGATATAGAGGAGTAAGAAGTTACTAATTTATTAGTATAGGTATTAAGTAACTCTAAGGGCCTACCTAACGCGGATTTTCTTTATCTATTAATATTACTATATCTATAAAGCTTCTTCGCACTTTATAAGTAAAGGGATATATAACGTTATAAGCTTAATATTATTAGCTTAAGCTTACCTTAAGATTCTCTATAAAGGATATATAATAGTATATCTAGAGAGGGAGCTAGCCTCTCTTAAGCTTAGCTAGTATACTCTTTATAGGTTAATAAGTACTAGAGTAAAGATATCTTAAGACGTCTCTAACGCCCTTAGAAACTTTAATATATAGTATTTTTAACTATTAGCTATTACCTAGCTTATTAAGTACAACTACTTATTAAGTAAGTTTAAATTACTATCTTTTTAAGCCTTCCTCTACTACGCTAACCCTAAGGCTAAGGTAGCTATCTAGAGGAGCTACTATAGTATTTTAGTATATATTTTACGCCTCTATAACTATCTAGCGCCTTAGGTATAATAGGAGCTATCTCGCGCGTATAGTAAAGTCTACTTCAGCTTTAATAGCTAGTCTATTAAGAGTAGTAAGAAGGCGTTCCTAGGGATTATCTACTACTACGTTAACGCCTAAAGATAGATCTATAATATACTACTTACTCTCCCCTAGCTAGTAGGTACCTATATAGGAGAGAGGATAGCTAAGATTATTAAATAGACGCTAATAAAGTTTAGGATAGATACGTCCTCTATTAACTACTTTATCCTTAATAATACTAATAGTAATAATATAGCTATCTAATAGCTCGCCTAAGAGTATACTTTTATCGCGTCTAATCGCTATCTATACTATAGACCTTACTTACTTAATTTAATAGGCTAGATAGTAATATTTAGAATAGATAAGGACGTATTTAATAATAATAACAATAACGCGTATACTAAAAAGGAGAGGCTCCTATATAAGTAGTATTAAAAGGGCCTACTAGAGGTACTAGTTAATATCCTCTACTTAATCTAAACGCCCTAGTAGTACGACCTTTTCAATTAGCTCTAGAAGACTATTCTCTAGTCTTAATACCCTAGTAGAGATACTATACCTATTAAGCTCTTTAAGCCTATTAAGCCTATTACTATAAGATAGAACTCCTTCTATAATACCTTTAAGAGGGCTATAATACTATATACTACTATTAACGCGTATATAGAGTAGTATATTACTAAAACGCGCTCTAACGACGCGATATAGTAAATACGTTAGAGAAAGATATTACCTAAGGTTCCTAAGTAGATAAGGTCTTTAGGACTAACGTCTAATAACTAGTAAGTAGTTACCTAGTATATCTAAGTCTTATAGCCCTTAAAGGAGGCTACTAAGAGACTTAAAGGCTATAGCTTCTCTAGATATTTTAAGGCTATCTATAAGGTCTACCTAATATTTAAGTACTTCTTTAGCTACTTTAAGGCTCTTACTTTATAATAGGAGGGTATTGATTTTAATAAAGATAACGCTCCTAAGGACTACTTAATAATTAATATTAAGTTAGCCTATAAGAAGCTTTTAAAGTATTACTTAAAGCTTAATAACTTACCTATATATTTTATAGTAATATCTCTCTATCCTTATTATAAGTACTATTTTAAGAATACTTAGGGACTTAAGAACCTAGACTAGCTCCTTAAGGGTAAAGCTTAATTCTAATAGCTCTAGGAGATATATAAACCTAAGAATAATAGCCTTATTAACTCTCCTCTATATAAGAAAGCTAAGATTAGTAATATTAACGCCTTTATAGAAAGTCTTATAAGGCTAATAAGAATTAATTTAGCTCTAACTACTAGTTAAAAGGAGGATAAGTACGACTATTAGTACTTAAAGGAGCCTTACTTCCTAATTAATTACCTTTATACCCTAGATCCTATTATATACTAGCTAGGCCTTAAGAAGGATTATCTCTACTTATTAAAGCTTATAATTAATATTCTATCTATCCTAGCGTTATCTTCCTACTATAAGAGGGTATTCTCTAAGATAGGTAATATAATAGAGCCTAAGAGATATAAATAGAGCCCTAAATTAGTCTCTATAACCTAGTATATAAGGTCTTAGGTAAAGGCTAGGTTTATAGACCTTAACTATACTCTTACTAATAGTATAGATCTCCCTAAGTAGGTCTTAGAGGAGAGGTATTAATTAGGGGAGTAGGATAATAACTATAATAGCTAAAAATCTACTCCTTTTATATATAAAATACTAATTAGGTTTATTACTAGGTTAACTTAGGCCCCTAATACCTACTAGGCTAATTAGGTAAGTCTTAGGAACTTATCCCTCTTAGTTAGGCTAGGTACGACTCCCTAGACTAACTAACCTAATTATTACTATTACTACTACTTAAACTTAAAATTACTATATAACTACCTCGTTAAGCTCGGTATAATAAATAAGAAGTAGCTAATAATTAATATTATATCTCTAAGAGAATTATATAAGAATTAAGAGATCTTAGAAGTATAATAGATTAATAGATAAGATAATCTAACTAATATATATATAAGAAGACCTTAAATTCAGTACTATAGAAATTAATAATAAGTAATATACTAAATATTAAAGTTAAGGCCCTTATATAGAGGCTAACTTAACTTACTTATTTTAATTTATAAGAATAACGTATAAGAAGAGGTAGTTAAGACTATACGCGTTAATAGTAAATATATAGCTAACCTACTAGAAAAGAAAGGATAATATATAATAGATAAATAGTAAGAGCGAAGTAATTAAATAGTAATATTATGTACGAGATTATAGGTAACTTATATAAAAAGAGAAAAGTTACTAGTATCTATACGTAAATAAGCTATATTACGTATAATACGTAAACGTTTAGGAGAGAACGTATAGGGCTAATAGGCCTATACGTTACTCCCCCTATATATAGCTCTTCTCCCTTATTATATATAGAATAACGCTTGAATACTAATTACCCCTTCCTATTATTATATCTATTTCGTACTACTATCTCCTCCCTACTTACTATACGCGAATACTATAGAGGAAGTACTACTTACTATAGTAAATACTATAGAGGAAGCGAACCTATAACTATATATATATATATATATATATTAGTTATATTTCTAGTTTATATATTAATTATCTATTTAGGATAGAGATTTCAATAAGATAACTATAAAATCTATAAAACTAATACTATTAAGAGTTAGTTTTAAAGAAATAGAGTTAAGCTCTATCCTTACCCCGCCTATAGCTCGGATTTAAATCCAATTGAAAATATATAGAGTTTACTTAAAGATAGGCTAAATAAACGGCCTAGAAAGAGTTTAGGTATAGGGATTAATTTAAAGAGTATAGAAGCTTTTAGGCTTACTATAATAGAAGAGTAGAATACTATAAGCTAGTAGGCTATAGATAATTGTATACTATCCTTACCTAGAAGGTAGGAGGCCGTTAAAATAGCTAAGGGCTATCAAACTAAATATTAGTCCTATCTAATATATATTTATTAACTAAACTCTAAATAAACCGAGTTTCTTTATAAATATTTAAGTAGTAATATAATATATCTATAAAGCTAATATATAATAGGCTTTATATAGATAATTAATATATATAAAATATAGAGAAAAAGATACTTAAAATAAAAAGTTGTAAACCTTTAAATATAGCTTAAAAAGATACACCTATTTTAGTGAACTACTATAGCTAAGATACGCTTAATAAGCTATAGATTTTTGTTTAACCTAAAAGAGTAAGCTTTTCTCTTTAAAAATATCTATTTTTTATAGTTATAGCTCTTATATTAAGGAAGTTATAAAACTTTAAAAATAGTTAAAAATAAGATTACACTTTATTTTTTACACCCCTCTATATAAAAACTAAGATTAACGCGTTAATTATATATAGAGTTTTTTATTTTAAGTAATATAACCGTACTCAATATAGTAGAATCTATATATTTAAGTTACGTATTATTAATAAGGTAAAGGGTAAAATAGCTAATTAGCCCTATAAGAAGTTATAACTAGTTATCTAAGGATATATAGATAATAGTAAAAAACTTATACTAATATAAAGCCTAACTATCTAATAAGTAAGCTAACGCGTTATTATTACTCTTATACTATCTATAATCTATAATAGGATAATCCTATAACTCTAAGATATTACCTAGGCGTATACGTAGTTAGACGATTAGTTATAGTATATAATTATTACTAACCTCCCTATATAACTTAGGGAGAAATATCTACGTAGTATTATTATAGTTATTATTAAACCTGTCGCAAAAAGGCCTCTGCGCGAGCGCCCGAGCTCTCCTCGGTGCGAGCGCACGAGCTTACCTCGGCACGGGCATACCGCTCTCAGCTCTCGAGTACTAGTACGATTATATAATCGCTCTCTATATAAGCAAGCTTAAGTAGAGTTTTCAATAGTTAATAGATCTATCAAATACTCCCTAACTTTTTCGCTACAGTTATAAGCCCAGTTCGTGCGGTTTCTGCGCATCTCCTTTAAAGCAATTAGCTATAGTAACGATCTATTCCCTACTCCTCATCGTGCTCTTAGAAGCTTCTACTATCAACTACTTAGCCGACTACTCAGCCGACTACTCAGCTACTCCTTATTATACCAACGCTATAGACTACTTAGCCGCAACGCTCCCGACGAGCTCGCACCTTACTACTAGTAATACGTTCCCACCCTAGTACGCTCAACTAAAATACCTAGCTAAAGCTAGAGGTATGTAGGATAAGATAGACCTAGACGCTCCTCCTCATTATACTAGTAAGCCGACTACTCCTAATAATAAAGAGGAAGATAAGGACGTACTTAAAGTCTATACAATTAAACTCTCTATATACTAGAAGCTTAACTTAAAGATATAAGTAGTTTAGAACTAGGTATATACAACGGTTAATCTATAGAGGCTCGAGCTTATAGTACTACGAGCTAGGAGTTAGTCTCTTTAAGCTCTACTTAAGGAGCTTAAGTTAGATCTCTATCTAAGTAATAATAACTAGAAAGAGTAGGTAAGAGAAACCTATAGAAAGATTACCTTATTACTATAAACTAACTAGAGCTAACTAGTAGAGGTATAGCTACTCGACTAGACGCGCGTATACGTAAATGTAGAGCTAGTAGACCTTTAGGAAATAAAGGGCGTACTACTAATTAAAGATTTCCTATACTTAACTATAAGATACTAGCTAGAGTAGGTATAGAGAGAGATAGACTCTCTAGTACGCTCTAGAGTAATCTCTTAATATACGCTCGTTAAGTACGCTTACTAGTTCTCTTAGCTTATACGCACTAAGGAGAGCTATTCTAGAATATATACTATATTTAGACTAAAGTACTCCTACCTATACTAAGCTCGATTCTAGTATAAGTAGAAACTAATTAATTGCAAGCGCCTATAAGATACTCTATAAGGCCGCGCTCCTATAGAGGAGAGTTAAGTTAAGGAGCGCTTACGAGAGACTTAATATAGAGCTCTACGTATTAAGCTTATTAGTAAAGGATAGATTTTAAAAGGTGAATTTAGAGGCTAGAAGATCTAGTATCTTAGATTAATTATAGCATAAGCTACTTACCTAGCCGCCTATCTTAGCGTATAGTAACCTAGTAGGCTTATTAAAGCGCTAGGCTAGTAGCTCTACTACTCTAGCTTATAACCACTTATCTCTAGATTAATTACCTAAGCAAGTACTTAGAGTTATAATATCTATTTTAAGCTTAGTAAGCTTATCTACTCTTTACCTCTTATACCTACTTATATCGCGAGATAAAGCTAATCTCCCTATATTCTAAGCGGTATAGTAATAGACCCCTTCTTCTTCTCCTCCTATACCTATATATATAGCGAGATTAGTTTAATCTCTCTACGTCCTAAGTAGTATAGAGATAGACCCCCCTTATTTATTTTCCTAGTCCTTTTATTTAGAGCTCTATTCCTATACTAGTAGTTAGCTCTTCTTAGGTTCCTCTAAGAGTTAGGGGGTATATCGTAAAAAGGCCTCTACGCGAGCGCCTAAGCTCTCCTTAGTGCGAGTATACGAGCTTACCTCAGTATGGGTATACTACTCTTAGCTCTCGAGTACTAGTACGATTATATAATCGCTCTCTATATAAGCGAGCTTAAGTAGAGTTTTTAATAGTTAATAGATCTATTAAATACTCTCTAACTTTTTCGCTATAAAACCTATATATAGTATTATAGAGATAGGAGTATATTAGTAGTCTACTTACTTTAAATACTATATAGAGAAGTTCTAAATAGAGACCTCTATATATAACCTATACCTACTTATCTCTAAGCCTACTATAGTAGGATTTAGTATTATAGGTATATAGACTAATAATACCTTTAGTCTCTCTAACTAATAGTTTATAGATAGAGATATTTAAGAGCTCTACTTTAGTACTAAGGAGAAGTAAGTACTTAATAGTATAGAGCTAATAGCCTTTAATAGCTATATTATTATACTCTATAATAGTAAAATAGTACTCTAGTAGAAATACTAAGGCGATAAGTTAGAGCTTATATACGATTAAAAGTTATATATCTAGTAGTAAGTATATAGCGCGTATATTATAATAATCTATTAACTAGAGATAAGCTTTAACTTAGCTACTACTACTTAGGTAACTAACTCCTCTAAAGAAGAAATATCTAGATTAAATAAGCGAATTAAATAGTAGAAAGATAATATTGACTATAGCCTTAACTATATATAACTTAATATAAATAGCCTTAAGCTCTTTATATTTATTAATACCTCCTTTACTAATAATAAGGATATAAGCTTATAGATAGGATACGTAATTATTCTAGGAAATAAGATTATAATAAATAATACTAATATATTTAAAATCTATAGTAATATTATCTACTAGTTATTAGTTAAGTATAAACGCGTTACTTAAAGTATATTAGTATCTAAGATCTATATAATAGCTTATAGTATTAATATTATTATTACTATTAGTAGTACTATTAATATAATTATAACTTAACTTAATTATCTAAAAATCCCTATTATTATATATACTAACTTACTATTATTATATAAGTACCTAGTAAAGCTTAGTATAACTAAGGAGAAATAACTAATAATCGATATTATAGCCCTCTATTAAGTATATAAGCGAGGAGACCTTATAGATATCTAATAGATTAATAGGCGCGATAACCTAGTAGACTTAATAATAAAGTCTAGCTCTAATACTATAATAGAGACTATTATTAATAGTAATAAGCTTAAGCTCTACGTATAAGGATAGGTTAACTATAATAAGAACCTTACTACTACGAGTATAACTAACCGCGATAACGAGATTATACTCGACGATAATATAGAGGTATAGGAATAAGTAATATAAGGGAGATAGATAGATATAGTACTAGCTTAAATAGGAAACTAAGTATAAAATAGGATTTTACTTTTATTATTACAATTAACTATTTATAGCTTATATAATAGTTATCCTACTAATAAAGAAAAGATAGTTAGTATTAGGAGCTAAACTAATGTATAATTAGTTTACTAAAGGTATAACTAGGCCTAATACCTAATTAGGCCTAGCTATAGCCTTAGCGGCTCCTACGCACGTATATATAGGATAAATATCGTATATATACAACCTAGCTAGAATTAATTATAATTATATATATACTAAAACTATAGTTTTCTAATTTAACTATACCTTTACTATATTAATGTCTTCTTATTAAATATAATATCCCTTATACTAATTACCTTTCTAAGAGATAGGATCTAGATATAATAGATATTTATTATAGAGGGGTAATAGTAAAAAAGAGTAATCGATTTTTTAACCTTTTTTAATAAACTATAACTTTACGAAAAGAATAGCTAAAAATATAAGAGATAGAGATTTTTAAAGAGAAAAACTATATTATCTTTTTTAAAATTTTAGATTCTAATTATTAAGTATACTTAGGGGTTCTATTTCTCTCTAAAGTTAGAGCTTTTTTTTTCTTCTACTTTAGAGTACTATTACTTTTTATTTTAAGTATCTTTTTTACTATATTTTATATATATAATTTAACTATAGTATAACTATAATATACTAGATTTTTAGATATATTATACTACTAGTTTATATTATATAGAAACTTCTAGTTATTACGCGTTTAGGAGTATAGTTATATATTTAACTAAGCTAATACTTAGTTTAATAACTTTTAGCGATCTTTACTACTATATATCGCCGAGGGAGAGATAATATATAGTTATTTATAGCTAACTAGGCTATAGCTAGCTACTTCTCCTTTATAGCCTCTTTAAAGAGCGTTATACTCCTTTTATTAACTCCTATTCCTAAGCTCTTTCTAGGGCGTTTATTTAGCCTATCTTTAAGTATACTCTATATATTTTCAATAGGATTTAGATCTAGGCTATAGGTAGGGTAAGGATAAAGCTTAACTTTATTCCTTTTAAACTAATCCTTAACTACTTTAGCTTTATAGAGTTTATAGTTATCTTACTAATAGTTCTACCCTATAACGTGTTTCACCACCGAGCGCCCCACCCTACCGAGCGCCCCACCCCAATTTACTAGTAAAAATTAATAAATTACTACCTAATATCTCTAGAACGACTAGGTAGAATTCGCTAGAAATTTTACTAGTAATAGATATATATATATTCTATAATCTATTAGAATTTATAGTTAGTATCTCTAATATTACGTAAGCTATTAGAGCTTAAAGTAAATTTTTCTACTATTACTACTTTCTTTTATAACTATTAAACCGATATAGCTATAGCTTTAAAATTTTAAATATAGATTTTAATTATATTAAATAAAATTATTTAAAAGTAAGGCAGGCTATACTAGATTAGGATTAGTACCTATAAGGGTTAGAAGGATTAAGCGAGATAGTCTTCTATCTTTAATAACTTAGTTAATATAGAAGATATCTCGATGCAAATTTAATATAAGGTATAAGATATATAGTTCTATATATAGTAAAAGTTATAGCTAATTATTAGTAGAATCTATAAAGTTATTAAGTAAAAGCTAGTTTCTTAAGCTACTCTACTTCTTAAGCTAATAGCTTACGTAATATTAGAGGTACTAACCATAAATTCTAATAGATTATAGAATATATATATATCTATTACTAGTAAAATTTCCAGCGAATTCTACCTAGTCGTTCTAGAGATATTAGGTAGTAATTTATTAATTTTTACTAGTAAATTGGGGTGGGGCGCTTGGTGGGGTAGGGCGCTCGGTGGTGAAACACGTTATAGATAATTAGTATATAATCTAGAAATATAACTAATATATATATATATATATATATAGTTATATATATAGATAGATAAAGGAGTAAAAAGAGATAATAATACTAACCGCGTTTTATATAATTTTTAACTACTAGATTTAGTACCTCTTAGATATATCTTCTATTACTAAAAGTTGAAGTCTTTATAGAGTCCCTTATAAAGATTAATTAAGATCGTCCTCCTATCTAAATAGCTCTCTAAACTAAGATAGTTATATTTCTAGTAATAAATTAGTTAGTATTACTACTATTAAAAAACTAATTAAATTGAAAAAAATAGATAAAAAATAGAATAAAATAGTATACTAGGAAATCTTTTAAACTTATATTTATTAGTTATAGAAACTAATTACCTTCTAGCCTTTATAGAGCCGAATTTTCAATAGTACTCCTACCTAGCTCCGTACCCCCTTTATATAGAGCTTTTATCTAAAAATATAATCTTTTTTAGATTAATTTCCTTCTCTTCTAGCTTTTTAAGCTACTCTTTAGCGTACTTAACCCTTAATTTAGCTAAAAAAGCTAAAATAATAGGCTTTTTAGTTACTCTATTAGTAGTAACTTTCTCCTCTTTAAAGAATCTTTATAAACTCCTTTTACTAACTCTTAAATTATTTTCTACTATTAATCTCTTATTAATCTTTTTAGGGGACTATAATATATCTCTTTTAATAACTCTTTTTTCCCTAAGAGTTATCTTCTTCTTAATAACTCCTTTAACTACCTCCTTTTTATCTCTTTTAGCTTTAATTCTTTAAATAGTATTATAAATAGATTTAATATCCCTTTTAAGAATATTAGAAATTATATTAGGTAAGGTATTAGCCTCTAATAGAAGCTAGACTTTAGATTTAAATTTTAAAAGATTATTAGCTATTTTAAAGGATATAGGAGGAAAGGAGGAAATCTAAAAAAAATTCTTACTTATAGACTATAGACTAATATTTTAGTAATATATTATATAAGCTTTTTATTTTTTTAAATTTCTATTTTCTTTAAATTAAATATAAAAATATACCTAGGTAAGTAATATATAGTAAAAATTTACTTATATAATCTTTTCTAGCCTAACTAGGTATAATTAAAAAATTAGACTTTTTTATATATAAACTAAAAAGTTCTACTACTTTAAAAATAACTTAAAAAAATCTACCTAGTTCTATACTAGATTACGTAATATAATATAGCTTTTATATAAATATTATACGCTAAACTAAAAGAAGAGATCTTTAGCTATAAAACTAACTATCTCTTATATTTTTAGCTATTCTTTTCGTAAAGTTATAGTTTATTAAAAAAGGTTAAAAAATCGATTACTCTTTTTTACTATTACCCCTCTATAATTAGTATCTAATAAAGTAACTAATCTATACCTTTAGATTAAGTCTTTAAAGTCTTAACTTTCCTTATAGGGTATTAGTTATTATTATAAAAGCTTTATACCTATATACTCTAAGATAGGCTTAATATTAGATTTACTAGTAATCTAAGGTTAAACTTAGTTATCTACTACTAGAAGAAGGTATTATTATAAGACTATCTAAGGCTATATCCGAGATTATAGCCGGTATAGCTAGTATAGCTAGTATAGCTAATATAACTAGTATAGCTAGAGTCTAATAGCTTATAGCGTTATAGATAAGCTATATAGAATTAGTACTATTAAATAACTACGTTAAGCTAGCTTAACTACTTAATAAGAGATAATAGATCTCTACTCTCTAAAGTAAAAGACCTTAATAAGCTTAGTAGAGATAGATATATAAACTAGTAGAAAGTATAGTAGATAGATAGGAGGATAGAGATAAATTAATTAACTTAATTAATTAACTACTTTAATTAATTAATTAGTAGATCTTTATTATAGTAATTAATTATATACCTAGTTTATATTAGTAATACCTATTAAATCCCCTTAAATCTAATACTTAGTTTAGTCTTTAAAAGCTAGTTATAATCCTATTTAGTCTAGCTATTTAAGTAAAGAACTCTTATATAGTAATCTCTATTTATTTAAGTAGTTTAGTATTTAGTTATATAGGTATACTATAGCTTAATTAATTTCTAGCTCGAGCTCCTAAGGGAGATTAGTATCTAGTTATATTACTCGAGCCTTTTCCTTAATTATAGCCTCTAAGTATTTAGCTCCTCTATTTTATACTTATATATTAGGGGCGTAGGGCTTAACTTTAATTCCTATTAACGTTAAATACCTATTTACTTTAGTTTTTACTATTACTATTATTGGATTTAAGATAGGTTTTAATAGGTATATAGTATAGGAATAAGGTATATAATAAAAGACTATAATAAATAATATAGTAAATAATTAATTAATTATCTATAAATACTCTTAATTATTATCTATTAATATTCTACTTCTATTCTATCTACTATACTTTCTACTAGTTTATATATCTATCTCTACTAAGCTTATTAAGGTCTCTTAGTTTAGAGGGTAGAGATCTACTATCTCTATTATATAGTTAAGCTAGCTTAATATAGTTATTCGATAGTACTAGTTCTACGTAGCTTATCTATAATACTATAAGCTATTAGATATTAGCTTTACTAGTTATATTAGCTATATTAGCTATACTAGCTATACTAGCTATACTAGCTATAGTCTCGGATATAGTCTTAGATAGTCTTATAATAACGCTTTTCTTCTAGTAGTAGATAATTGAGTTCGACCTTAGATTACCTATAAATCTAATAACTATCTTATTATTAACTTTAATTACTTTAATAGTAATAATAAATTAAGTTTAAAGAAACTTAACTTATATTTTAAGTAGTAATATAATAGATACTATAGTTTAATTACCTTTAAGTAGAAGTCCTAGATATAGTAAAAGTATCTATTAATAATAATTATTTAACTTTTCTTCTTAATTAAGGTACTTTTATAGTTATAGAAATCTAGGGTAAGATACTCTCCTAGTCCCTTACTAATTAACTAAAGTTACCTTTATATCTATCTCTTTAACTTAGTATATTCGTATACATTATATTATACTATTATAATCTCTATAATCCTTACTCCTTATAATTATTAGATAAGGTATTTAATTATAGATAGTCTTAGATATCCTAATCTCTTATACTAGAGTAGTATAGTACTCTTCTTTAATCTTAAAGTCTAGGAGTAAAATACTATAGTAGTAATTACTTCTAGTCTTTTAATAACCTATTACCTCTTAAGTTCTTTAAGAATAGCTATAAGTAAGTTATCTTACCTTTATAATATTATTAGTTTATTCTTATTATCCTACTATATTCCTTACCTTCTTAGTAACTAGAATAATATAAGATTATAGAGGATATCTAGGTACTATACTACTCCTTTAAGTAAAAGTAATAGGCCTAATCCTTTAATCTATATTACTCTATATTTCTTAATCTAGATTATTATATTATCTACCTATATATAGTCTCCTAAAGATAGAGGCTTTATATACTTAAATCTTCTTTATTATTAGATATATATATTATAGATCCTAAGTTAAGTATAAAGTAGTTTCTAAGTAGATAATTATTAGATTAGTTAATATTAAATATTAACTTAGCTATCTCTTATTTAATAGTAGATATTACTTAGCCTTCTAGTTTTCTATTAGAAGGTTTAGTTAGTTAGAGTTCTTTTATTTATAACTAAGTTATAAAATAAGGCTTCTTAGAATCTAATTAGATAATTACCTTTTTTAAGCTCTTATTAGACTTTAGTCTTACCTATACTTATTTTATTATAGCTTAATTATACCTAAACTATTTAGGTATTAAGTTATTTTATATATAGTAATAGTTATTAAGTTTATAAATTAGTTACCTATAAGCGAGATAGTCTTTACTAGTATCTTTAAAGGTTTACTTACTTATTTAATTAATTACTTATAAATATTTCTACTAGAGTCTCTCCTAGCTACTCTATAATAGAGTAGATAACGCTCTATTATCTAATATACTAGAGGAGTCCCTCTATATATTCTAGTTAGATTTACTACTAGTTATTTATATAGACTTAAGAGCCTTCTACTATATTAATAGAGGATAAGATTAGATTATATAGTCTTAGTAGAGTTTTATTATCTCCTTTCTATATATAGTTACTTTATTTACTCTAGGACTAGAGAAGATTATTACTTATATAGAGGTAACCTTTTTAATAGTACTTAGAAAGTCTTTTATTAAATCTTAATTATTTTATAGCTTACTTACTCCTTTAATTTCGGCTAGAGTAATAGTTTAATTATATTTAGTTAGCTATATATCTAAATTATTTAGAGATCTTATTAGCTTAAGTAAAGTATAGTACTTTTATCTTACTTTATCGCGTTACTTATCTAGATTTATACTAAGAGTATCTCTTAGATTTTTAATCTATTCTTTAATTAGTTAACTAGGTTTATAGTAGCTTAGATAGAGGTACGCTACTATAGTCTTAATTATATAGCTTACTACCTTATTTAGTTAATCCTTCTCTTCGTTATATATATAGAGGTATAAAAAATAAAGAGTAATTTTCTTTTAGTCTTTTTTAAAATATAATATCTTAACGAGTATATAAGCTAGAAATAAAATAAAATATTTATTTTATAGAGAAAATAGTAGATTTTAATATTCGAATAAAATTTTTATAATATTATATAATCTATATTATTATATTTAGAGTTAAAATAAAGGTATTTTTTTAACTAGTTTTTAAAGTAGTAATATAAGTAGTAAGTAAACTACCTAGGTAAGCGAAACGCCTACCCTATATACTATTATAACTTTATACTTAAATAACTTAATACTATAATAAGCTATTATAGTATAAAGTAGCTTAAATTACTCCTCTATATCTACTCTATCCTACTTATACGTACGCTTATTATATCCTATCTTACTATATATTTTATAGTACTAAACGCCTCTACTACTACTATTTTAGTACCTCTCCTTATACCTCTCTTCTATAGCTATAGTCTTAGTATCTCTCTAAGTAATTAAATCTTTAGCCTCTACCTATAATAGAGTACTACCCTTTTAAAGCTACTTTTTCTTTTACTTTTTTTACTTAGAGGTAGTATTATTAGCTTATTTAAGCTTAGCTATATTAGTATAAACCTTAATTACTAACTCCTTTTTAACCTATAATACTATCTTAATAATAGATTTAGGTAATAAGCTCTTATAAGCTCTTATCTACTTTAATATTAGAGTAGTTTAAGTCTCTAACTCCTATATATTATTTAGTATTTTTAGCTACTAGGTAGTAGACCCTAGTAGTAGTAGAGTTAGTATATAAGACTTTACTTTAAGCCTTAATATTACTACCTCTAAATCTAGTAGTTCTAAGCTAGTTACTCTAAAGCTAGATTATATATTATTCTTTAAGAATAATCTCTTAAATACTAGCTTAAAGGTATTAAGAAAGGCTCTTTTATTAATATAGTTAATACTATAGTTTACTAAGAGCCTAACTTCCTACTTATATACCTACTTTAATAGTATAAAGTAACTTATATTAAGTAGCTAGAGGATATAGGAGGTATAAAGAGGTATATAGAGAGTAATAATCTTATTCTCCTTATAAAGAGTCTAAAAAGTAAGCGACTTATAGCTCTTATAACTATTAATAATTAGTAGCTAGTAACTATCTACTATATAGGCGTTAGTATACTAGATAAAGTATTTTAACTACTTAAGACTAAGCTTATTTATAGTCTAGCTATTACTACTAACGCCTATCTACTAATTAGGAGGGTTATAATACTAGGCCTAGTTATAATTCTTTACCTTAAAGATTAGGAAAGGTAGGATAACCTAGCTAGTAGTACTAATTACTAAAATTAATATTATCTACTCCTAGTTACTTAGCTAGACTCTAATTAGCTTAAAGTATTTCTTAGATACTATAACTACTTTAATAGATTCTCTAACGCCTATTTAGAAGCTAATCTTATTAAAGTTATAGGTATCTTTATCTAAGATACTATACTTAGCTTTAATATTATATATAAGGTTAAACTAGGAACTAATAATAGCTAGATCGCTATATAGGACTCTCTAGTAATCGCGCTACTAAGTTATCTAAGATTTAACCTCTAGCCTTTAGTAAACTAGGTTCCTAGCCTATTTCTTACTAACTTTACTATAACTATAGGTAGCTAGTAGTTAGTTAGCTATATACTATATATAGCTAAGTATAGGGATAAATCCTTATATATTAAGCTTCCTTATATACTATATTTTTATATCCTCCTTATACTTTAAGAGCTTTACTAAGTTAGAGTAGATATTATATTATAAAGTAGTTCTAGTATATTAATTATAGAGAGTTATTTAAGGAATATTATAGTTTAAAGTAGTATATTACTTACTTAATAATATATTAGATTTTATTACTTATATAGCTAGGATTATCCTATCTTTATAGAAAAGTAATTTAAGATTATATTATTAAGATATAGTAGTAGAGGTTTAGAGAGTTATAGTCTTAATAGAGGTAGGTATTTCGCTTACCTAGGTAGTTTACTTACTACTTATATTATAACTTTTTAATTTATATTTAATAAAGTCTAATTTTTTTACTAATCTTAATTTAGTTAAAGAAGATTATATAATTAAATCTATAGTATAGGTTATTTATATAAGTAAATTTTTAGAATTAAAGGAAAAAAAAATAGATTAATAGTTAGCTTATATAATTAATTACTAAAATACTAGTCTAAGGCTTATAAATTAATATCTTTTCGAATTTTTACTTTTACTCTTCTAATTCCTTTAAAATAGTACTAAATCTCTTAAAACTCTTATTAGATAAGATAAGTAATATAGTAACCTAGTCGCTAGCCTCCTTAGTAGCGAGTTAATTAGTAGTTATAGGGTTAACCCTATACGTACTAATTAGTTATAGCGTAGGCGCCTATCCTAAATTAAACTAGTATAAAAGTAGTAATAATTTAAGATACCTTCGATTATAGTTAATCTACGAAGTAAATTATTATAATTATTATAATTATTATTATTATTAAATCTATTAATATAATTAATTCTATTAATCCTATAGTTAACTTTAGTACTTAAGTAACCTCTAAAATCTAATAATTAAGAGTCTTACTACCTTAACTAAGTCGAGTAAATTAAATCAACTAAGTATAATTTACTAAGTCGATCTTATAGACTTAACTAACCTAAGTAGAGTAGTACTAAAACTAACTTACTACCTCTAATTAACTAGCTAATAAAGAGATAGCTTACCTATTATAACGCGATCTAATAGTAATACTAAGAAGTAATATAGACTATACTATATAGATAACTTAGCTATAATCTAGATATATAGCCTATAACGTTTAGGATAAAATTAACCTAGTATTAATAACTTAACTAATTCTAAAACTAGAAGTTATTAGAGCTCTAGTAATTACTAACTATACTCTAGTAGTAAATATTTAAAACCTAATAAGATAGTCTAAACTTTTAAATAGTAGCCTTAAAGCTTTTAAAGAAGACCTTAAATACTATAATACTCTTACTAAGTAGTATTATAATAACTAATATAATTATAAGAAGGAGTAAACTAGCCTTTAGTATATTATTATACTTATCTAGTTATTAGTCTTACTATACCTATAGTATATATACTATTTACTAGACTAGTTACTATAATAGTAGCTTACTAACTTAAAGTAGACTATTATTATAGATAAGAGACTTAAATAGGAGTAAGCTTATAGTAGATATCTTAACTTACTTAAACTAATAAGGAATATATTAAATTAGAATATATAGATAGCTAAGTATAATTAAGTAGCTACTAAAGTAAAAGCTTATAGAGTTATAGAGCTATTATAGATTAATATAATTACTAAAGACTTTCTAGTAGCTATTAATAAAGCTACTCCTATCTAGTCTATAACTTTTTAAGACTATAGATACTTTAAACCTAGTATAACCTAGAAGGAGATAATAAAATAATTCTAAGAGTATATAATAGTAAATTATCCCCTTAAATTAGAGAAAAATAGGGCTACTTTTAAAGTTAATAATACCTTAGTATATCTTACTAGTAGTAGTAAATCTACTTAGAGTAAGACTAAAGATACCTCTCTTACTAAAAATATACTACTTAATAACTAAGGTAGACCTTATAATTAATATATATATAGTAATAAAGCTAATATTCTTAAATACTTAAATAATTATAAGAGTAATTATAAGATAGACTTTATATAAGATTACCTTAAGAGGTATAATAACTTATTAATTAAAAAGGATATAAATAGTAGATAGAGGGTTACTAAGAGAAGGAGTTTAGCTCTTCTATATACGCATTCTTTAGTACCTTACGCTAGGCCCCTTTAGGACTAGCCTCTATACTAGGCTAAAAGGGGAAGGAAGAGTAAAAGAAAGAAAGTAAAAGGAAAGAAAGAGAGGAAATCGAGTAATAGTTAAGTACTATCTCTTTCTACTTCCTTATATATCTCTCTTCTTAAAAAAACGCGAATCTCTAAAGTATACTATACTACTCTTAGCTACCTATAGTAAAGAGTAGTAGTTTTAGAGAAAGATTTTTAAGTAAATAAAAATTAATATCTAAAATAACTATATCTAAAGTAGTACTTAGTAAGTATAGTCTTATACTTTTCCTAATTTTTTATAGGAAAACTAACTTTATATAGCTTCTATATATAAATTATATTAACTATATATACTTTTCTACTATCTTAACTCTATACTAGTAAAGTTAAGCCTAAAAGTTATTATAGCTATTATATAGAGGATAGAGAAAGTCTTTCTAAGATAGAAACTATTTAAAGATAGTTAGGGAGTTTAGGTAAAAGAGGTATACTCTTAAAAGTAGGTATCTAATATAAAGTACTTAGGATAAACCTATTTAATTAGATTATACTCTTTTAAAGCCTTTAGATTATAAGGAGTTATATTTCTAAAAGAGAGTATCCTACTAGGACTAGAGTAGCTAAAGCTAGTAGCTTCTTTATTAGTAAGGTAAAATATAATTAATTATAGCTCTTAGGCCTTATACTTAAGTATATAATTAAACTTTAGAAGACTAATTAAGGAGTATATATAGAGAGGGTATTTTAGCTTATTAGAGTTATAAAAGTAATACTAAAAGACTATATTATATTCTTTAAACTCTTCTACTAGTTCTTAAGTTAGTTTAGTATATCCTATCTATTATACTAGATATTACTAGCCTATATTCTTTCTATATATCTTATTCTAGATATCTATAATAGCTTTAATAAAATATTTAGAGTATATACCTCTAGATATATCTTTAATAAAAAGAGGTTCTAGCTTAGAGGGATCTTAATCTAGTAGAAGTAGTTAGCCTCTAGAGTATAATAGTCTAAGGTAAAAAACTAGGAATATACCTTTATAAGTTAGATTAGAGGGAAGATCTAGTTCATATATATATTAATTATAAATAACCCTAGAGATAAGATAAGAGCCTACTTACTAGTAGTCTAGTTTCTTAGTTAGCTAGGTAGTACTCTAATACTATATACTTATATATACTAAGTTACTAATTTTATAGGCTAGGCTACTATATTAAGAAGTATTAGCTTAACCTACTTATTCTTATTATACCTAAAGTATTTTCTCTTTAAAGTAAGCTATAAGGTTACTATAAGTAGTAAGTAGCTTATTAGCTTATATATATTATTTATATTAGGTAGAGTTTAGTAGCCTAATATCTTCGCTAGGGTATATTCTACTATAGGAGTAATAGCTTAAATCTATAAGAAATAGAGTTATTTCTATAGAGGTATTTATAATATTATTAGCTTAGAATTTAGTAATATATAGCTATTCTACCTAGTTATCTAAGAAGTAGTTAATATATTATAGTAGAGTACTATAATACTTAGCCTACGTAAAAAAGAGGATAAATAGTTATAAGGGAGAACTAAGTACTAAGAACTTATAAGTAAAAGGGTAGAGGAGCTAGATAGTTACTTAGGTAGGTAATTAACCCTAATACTAAAGACTAATAAATAACTATACTCTATAACTACTATCTAATAAGCTATTAGATAGTAGATCTCTAGTTTATAGAGCTATATAGTATTATATAGATAAGTAAACTAGAGAGTATAATTAGCTAATAAACCCTCTAATTATAGGCTAATAGGCCCTTAGAGCTTAGAAGAGTATTAAATATATTAAGGCGTATTTATATAGTATAGGAAGAAATAATACTATAAACTAGGAGTTCCTAATCTAGGTCTTATAACTATAGGCTAATAGGCCCTTATACCTTAGAAGAGTATTAAGTATATAATACTATAATAATTAGTAATTAATATAAAGCTTAAACTATTATAGACCTTAGCCTTAGAAGGACTAATTACCTATATACTATAGTACAATATAGCTATAGGTATATAAGGATAATAGATAAGTAACCTAAGAGGATTACCTAAATAAAGGAAAATAACTACTTTATAGTTAAGAGACTAATAAAGTCTAAGTAGGTATAGGATAATAGATAGATAATCTAGGAGGGCTACCTAGATATAGAAAATAACTACTTTAAAGTTAAGAACTAATAAAGCCTAGGTAGGTATAGGATAAAAATATAATATCTAAGGTCTAAGGAAACTATAAGTACTACTAAAAATATATAGGAAGAAACCTATAATTACGCTAGTAGTATAGAGAGCTAAGAAAATAGAGTTTATAAATAAGAAAACTAGAAGAAGCTTTAGTAGACTCTTAGATACCTAATAAATAGCTAATATAAGTATAGGGAAATAGTAAAGAGAAAAGAGTAATAGGTAGTATTAATATATATTATACTATAATCTAGGATAGGAAACTATAAAAGGAGAGGAGAGAATACTAGAAAAGAAATACTATATATAAATATAAGTCTAAACTTAAGCCTATTATCTAATAATAAAGTTATACTAAGACTATCTCTTTATTATCTAAGAGCCTCTCTATATAACTTAGGACTTCTAAATCTAGCTACTAAGGAATCCTCGAGGATTCTAGAAAGAATTTATATACTAATAATAGATAATAGTTCTACTAATATAGGCCTATCCTAACTAGTAGTTAAGATTTCTATAAATATATTTAGCTAACTAGTAGTAGCTATTAAGATAATAGTAGAATAAAATAGTAGAGCCTATATTAGTAAATAGAGTCTATTTATAGATAAGAAATTTAAGTTTACTAGAAGTAATATAATTAAATTTCTAGATAGTATTAAAGAATAAATAAAATTCTACTAATAGCCTATTAGAGACTAGATAAGTAATATTATTATATATAGTAATAGAATATAAAAAGATATTATTAAGTAAAGTATAGTAGAGTTTATAGAAGTAGAAAAGACTAAGGACTAGGCGAAGATTAGAGAAGTAATAAGAAATAGGTTCTAAGAAGCTAATAAAGCCTAATAGGAAGAAATTAAAGAAGCTCTTAGAACCTAGCTATAGAAGTACTCCCTAATAAGTAATCTTTTACTCTAAGACTACTTTAATAACTTTAGACCCTAGTTTATAAG
>JAJTIZ010000221.1:0-49600 GCA_021365335.1 Phaeosphaeriaceae sp. PMI808
AGTTTAGTTTTCTAATAGATATAGTAATCCTTCTATTATACGCAACTATTAAGAAGGTCTTATATAGTATCTTCTAGTTATTTACGTAACTTAGAGTTTAATTATATAGGTAAACTCTAGCCTATATAATCTCTAGCTAGAGTTCCTATAGTAAGTTAGCGTTAAGGCGTATTATACGTAACTTCTCCTTATTTATACCTCTAGTACGCTTAGCTCCTCTATTTTAAGCTTAAGTATCTAGAGCTAAGGGCTTAACTATAATACCTTATAAGGTTAGCTAGCGTTAGACGTCTAGCTTTACTATTATAATCTCGTTATTAGCTTTAATAACTTTAACTAATTATTATACTAGTTCTTTAAGAAGAGAATAAGGTTACTAGATCTTAATAATTAATTTCTACTTATATAAGGTATAAAGCTTTAATAAAGAAAAGAGCTAGATACTAGTTACTAAGAAGCTCTCTAAACTATAGTAGGACTTCTACTTTATAGATAACTAACTAGTAAATTAATTATTAAGATCCTAGTAAACCTTATTCTCTTCTTAAAGAACTAGTATAATATATTAGTTAAAGTTATTAAAGCTAATAATAAGATTATAATAGTAAAGCTAGACGTCTAATACTAACTAACCTTATAAGGTATTATAGTTAAGCCCTTAGCTCTAGATACTTTAAGCTTAAAATAGAGGAGCTAAGTATACTAGAGGTATAAATAAGGAGAAGTTACGTATAATACGCCTTAACGCTAACTTACTATAGGAACTCTAGCTAGAGATTATATAGGCTAGAGTTTACCTATATAATCGAACTCTAAGTTACGTAAATAACTAGAAGATACTATATAAGACCTTCTTTATAATAGTTATATATAATAGAAGGATTACTATATCTATTAGAAACCGAACTTAGCTTATCTAAAAGTATATAGATATAAAGCTTATATAATAACTAATAATACCTATTATAGAAAGTTAAGACTATAATAACTAGACCTAAAGGTATAGATTAGCTATCTTATTAGGTATAGATTATTAAATATCTACTAGATCTAGATACTATTAATAGTAAAGGTAATAAGTACCTATAATATTATCTTTAATAAATATATAATCTTTAATAGTAAAACTAAGAACCTAATAGATAATCTTATATACTAAACTTTATAAGAGATAGCTACTTATATAAGAACTATTAAACTCCTAATACTAACTTATTAGCTAGAGATAGAGTCCTTCTATAAGGATAATACTAAACTAGATATATTAACCTAAAGTAATAAAGTAGACCTACCTAGCTACTATTAAGGAAGGAAGATTAGGGATTACTACCTAACTCTACTATACTCTCTACTACCTATAGTACTACTAGCTTAGTTAATAGCTAGTAATCTATTAGAGACTATAATAACTTACTATAATAACTTAGTATATTGAAAACTATACTATAGGTAGTACCTTTATAACTAGTATATAAGTAGGAAATATTAGGTAATATAGAGAGAGATAATAGATAAAGTAAAGATAAAAAGATACTCGCTAGAGGCTTAAAGCTCTATTAAAACCAACTCCTACCTCTACTAATATACTAAATAAACTTAGAGAATTATCTAATAGGTAAACTATTTAAAGAAGTAGAGTAAGCTTACCTAGCTAGCTATTAGTAGATAAGATTATAGACTAAAGTACTAGCTAAATCTATTAGACTATCCGGCTAGTAGATACTTAACTATATATAGGTATATACGTATAAACTTAATAAGTATTATTAGTTTATTAAGTATAAAGCTAGACTAGTTGTCTATAGAGACTAGTAACGAAATATTATATTATAGGATACCTATACTACTATACTAGCTAGTCGCTTATTTTAATTACTTATAGTAATTATAACTAAATATAATCTTAACTAAAGTAGTATAACGTTATAAATACCTTTATTTATACTGTAATTAATAGAGAGATATATATAAAAATGCTAAAAGGCGATTAAAAGAAAGGAATACTACTCTAAGTCTAAAAGGCCTTATATAGACTATAAATATTACCTCTACTCTAGTAGAGAGAGTTTATATTAACGCTTAATAATATTAGCTTTTAAATAGTACTATATAAGCTATACTACCTAATTAAGGATAGTATTATTATCTTCTTCTACGTAGATATATTATTATAGCCTATAATAAAAGGAAGGCTAAGGAAGCTAAATAAGTAACTAGTCTTCTATAGAAGAAGTATACTATAACTAAAGGAGTAGATCTTTAGTAGTTTCTTAGTATAGAAATTATATAAGATAGAGAGTAATATCTTATCTAGCTCTTATAAGCTATATATATTAATAAGATAAGCTAGCTTATAGATAGATAAGATATCCGCTATAATACTCTAATAACTACTATTAAGCTTAAACTAAATAATAGCTAGGCGATACTATCTGAAATTAATAAGTATTAGCGTAAAATTAGCTCTCTCCTATTTATAGCTATAACTACTCGTCTAGATATAGCTTTTATAATATTATAATTAGCTTAATTCCTCTTAAATCTAAGTACTAAGTATTAAGTAGTAGCTAACTAAGTTCTTATATATTTATTAAATACAAGATAGAGAGCTCTATAGCTTAGTAGAGGCGACTTACTATAAGTAGTAAGTAATATATTATTTACTAATAATACAATAGACTAAAAGAGCTTATAAGGATATACTATTAAATTATTTAATAGACTTATTATATAGAGAGCTAATAAATAAGATATAGTTATAACCTCTACTATTAAAGCTAAACTACTAGTACTATTATAAGTAGCTAAAGAGGCTATATTTACGTTAAGACTACTAGACGAGTTATAAATTAAATTGAATATAGATTAAATTACGATATAATACGATAATATATAAATAATCTAGCTCGTTACTAAAGAGCTAGCTAAGCTCTAAACTAAGCTAAGGTACGTTAATATCTATAACTACTAGCTATAGTAAGAAGTATTAGCTAGCCGAATTAAAATTAAATATACTTAGTTATTAGATATAACTACTAATAGCTTTATAAAGGTACTACTAGGGAATAAATAGGAAAGCTTCCTAAGCTAGCTTAAGCTAGTAGAAGTAAAGGAGTAGTAGGTAATAAATAAGGCGCCTCTTAATAAATTTAAACTTAGCTTAATAACCTTATACTTACTTAATAAGTCCTAGTCTAGCTTAAAGAGCTTTAAGCTAAAGAGGTATATTAGATAAGATAAGTAATCTAGTCGAGCTACCTATAGGGCTCCTATAAGCTAGTATACGAGATTTAGATATTAATCGAGATAGTAATCGATTTAGCACGCGCGCGTAGGTACGCGTACATACTCTACTAGCTAGGCGAGCTAATTAGTAGATTCTAGGTATACCCTAAGTCTATTAGTAACTTACTAGCTAGCTATATTATTAAAAAATAACGATAATTAATCTAGATAATATATTAATAAATTATCTTTTTACTACGTATAATAATTATATCCTTTTATTATAATATTATCTCTATTAAGGTAAACTATTAAACTACCTTAAATCTAATAATAGGTTATATAAGCTACTATACTATTAGCGCGCTTAGCTAGATTACTCTACTTAAAGAGTATTATATTATATAAATTACTCTTCTTAATAAACTTAGGGCGTAGATAGAAGACTATAGTATTAAGTTTATTATAGGTATTATATATATATTTTATATATTATGCGTATATAAGGTAATAGAGTAGAATAATAATAAAATCTTTATTATAGGAAACTCTTCTATTAATACTATATAAGTAGTAATACGCGTAGTATATAAATAATTTACTATTATATAGTAATAGTTCTTTACTTTATTATTAGGTAAATAGGTAATTAACCTTAATATAAGTATAATAACTATAATAAGTATATAGGATATATATATAGCGCGTAATATACGTAGGCTAGTAAATAGGTAAGAGTTAGGTTAGAGTTAGGTTAGATTATATAATAACCTAACCTAACCTAACCTAAATTTACTAGGTTAATACTAGCTCTAGGTTAGGTTAGGTTAGAGTTATATAGGTTCTAGGTTTAGGTATAGTTAGTATAGACTAGGTTACCTTAGGTCTAACTAATAATTTCAATTTTTTTATACTACTTATCTTATCTTATCTTATATTTAGGGTATTTTAATATAGGTAATAATTATAGAATATTATACTTTAGTAGGTAACCTAATAGGTACTCTAACCTAACCTATACCTATACTAGCGCTAGGTTCGACTAAATCTATACCTAAGGCCTATATAACCCTAACTTAACCTAACCTAGAGGGGTAGTATAATAAGAGGTAATAAGTAGGGACGTTAGAGCTTACTTTAGAAGCTTAATTAATATACTACGTATAGTACTTAGGTGTAATATAAGATATTATATAATAAGAGGAAGTTAAATAATAGTTTAGGTTAGAAGATATATATTAGGGGTATAGCTCGTACGCTTAGTATAAGGCCTCTATATTATACCTATACTCTAGAGGCTCTCTAAGCTCTCCTTAGGCTCTCTAGACTAGTAGCTTAGGTAGGTAGTACTAGTATTATAGGAACTATAGTAGTTACTATAATAGTACCCCCCTCTTATTCTTAAGCTCCTATAAGAGTTATTTATATAGTAATTATTACTACTAGTACTAGTTTTATATTATATTAGGTTAATTTAGGTTAGGTTAGTAGCTCTAATCTATTAGGGTACTACTAGTAGAAATAAGTTATAGCTTTATTATCTCTTAACTCTATAGTAGGCTCCTAGGATAGGTTATTATAGCCTATCTATTTTATATAGTATTTATATTATTTCTTTCTCTTATTATAGTAGAGTCCTTTAATATTCTTAATAAAGTATTTAAGTTTATTATCTACTATTACTAGTATAGGTAGGGTAGGTTACTAGCTAGGTAGGTAATTAGTTCTAGCTAGATAGAGTAGAGAGATATAGAAAATAGAGTATATCTTTATAGAGCTTAGTAGTTTAAGTTAGTACGCGTACGAAGTAACCTCCTTAACTACTTAGTAAGAGCTAAGGTTCTTCTAATTAAGCTTCTTTAAAGCTTATTATATTTATATATTACGCATATTAAGCTAGACCTCGTTACCTACCTAATAGGCTAGTACTAGTAAGTACTTCCTATTAGCGTATTCTTATTATAGGGCTTAGGCCTATATTATTTCTTCGTAGATAAACTAAGTTATATTATATATCTTATTAATTATCTTATTAGTATTAGAGGCTTATAAGGCCTAGTAAGTAGGCCTTTTTATAGCTAAAGGCGGCTTAAAGCCTATTTATAGATTTTAGCTATAAAAGGCTATTATTAGAGATAGTCTAGTTAACTCTAAGATAGTATTATTTACCTTAAATTAAGTAGTAGGTAACTAAGTAACCTAATCGTTTTACTAGTAATTTATATACAGAGGGGTGCACGAAAAAAAGAGTAATTAATTTTCGAGCCTTTTTTAAAGTATTATAACTTCCTTAATATAAGAGCTATAACTATAAGAAATAGATATTTCTATAGAGAAAAACTCGCCCTTTTAGGTCCGATAAAAATCTATAGCTTAGTAAGCGTATCTTAGCTATAGTGGCTCACTGAAATAGGGGTATCTTTTTAAGCCGTGTTTAAAGGCTTACAACTTTTTATTTTAAGTATCTTTTTCCCTATATTTTATATATATTAATTATCTATATAGAACCTATTATATATTAGGTTTATAGATATATTGTATTACTATATTAATATTTATAAAGAAACTCGGTTTTTTTAGAGTTTAGTTAATAAATATATATTAGATAGGACTAATACTTAGTCTAATAGCCCTTAGCTATTTTAACGGCCTCCTACCTTCTAGGTAAGGATAGTATACAATTATCTATAGCCTGCTAGCTTATAGCGTTCCACTCTTCTATTATAGTAAGCTTAAAAGCTTCTATACTCTTTAAATTAATCCCTATACCTAAACTCTTTCTAGGCCGTTTATTTAGCCTATCTTTAAGTAAACTCTATACATTTTCAATTGGATTTAAATCCGGGCTATAGGCGGGGTAAGGATAAAGCTTAACTCTATTTCTTTTAAACCAACTCTTAATAGCGTTAGTTTTATAGATTTTATAATTATCTTGTTGAAATCTCCATCCTAAATAGATAATTAGTATATAATCTAAAAATATAACTAATATATATATAGATATATAAAGGAGTAAAAAGAGATAGTAATACTAACCGCGTTTTATAGACTTTTTAACAACAGGATTTAGTACCTCTCGGATATATCTTCTATTATTAAAAGGTAAAGTCTTTATAGGGTCTCTTATAAAGACTAATTAAGATCGTCCTCCTATCCAAATAGAACCCCAAACTAAGATAGTTATATCTCTAGCTATAACTTAGTTAGTATTATAGGTATAAAAGAACTAATTAAATAGAAAAATCTGTAATAAAATATAGAATAAAATAGCCTACTAGGAATTTTTTTAAACTTACTTTTATTAGTTGTAGAGACTAATTAGCGTCTAGCCTTTATTTTTCCAACTTTTCTATAGTATTCTTGTCTAGCTCCGTGCCCTCTTTGTATAGAGCTTTTATCTGAAAATATAATCTTTTTAAGACTAAATCCTTTTTTTTCTACTAACTTTAGTTACTCCTTAGCGTACTTTAGCCTTAATTTAGCTAAATAAGCTGAAATTATCGGCTTTTTAGTAGCTATATTAGTAGTAACTCCCTCCTCTTTTAAAAAGTATTGTAACTTTCTTATACTAATACTAAGATTATTTTCTAGTATTAATCTCTTATTTATCTTCTTAGGGCTTCGAATTATATCTCTTATAATAATTCTTTTTTCTCTCTTAGAAATCCTATTAGAACTTCTATTATATCTTTTTATATCTTCTACTTTTATAGCTTTTTTCTTCTTAATTCTATTAATAGTATTATATATTACTTTAATATTTTTTTTAAGATAGTAGCTATCTTATTAGGAGAGGTATTAGCTTCTAATAGAAGCTAGATATTAGATTCGAGTTTCAAGAGATTTGGTACTATTTTAAAGGATTTAGAAGAGTAAAAGTAAAAATCTTAAAAGATATTAATTTATAAGCTCTAGGCTAATATTTTAGTAATTGATTACGTAAGCTAACTATTAATCTATTTTTTTTTTATTTTTTCCTCTAATCCTAAAAAATTACTTATATAAGTAACCTATACTATAAATTTAATTATATAATCTTATCTAACTAAATTAGGTTTAGTAAAAAAATTAGACTTTTTTAAACGCTAATTAAAAAGTTGTACTACTTTAAAAATTAAGTAAAAAAATACCCCTACTTTAACTCTAAATATAATAATATACATTATATAATAATACTACTTTTTTATTAGAAAATTAAAATTTACCCTTTTCTCTATAAAACTAATATTTTATTATATTTCTAGCTTATATAGTTATTAAGATATAGTACTTTAAAAAAGACTAAAAAAAAAATTACTCTTTTTTTCGTGCACCCCTCTATATATACGTAAGACTTACTCTATTATAGAGTTTATAATCTCTATTTAGCTATTAGTTTCTAGGTAGTAGCCTATTAAGTAGTATAGGTTAATATTTAATTACTTATAGAGCTTATCCTAGAAGGTAGAGATAAACTATCTACCCCTATTAGAGATAATTATACTTAAGAGGCTATAGTTTACCTAAACGTATTAGATAAATAAGTAAGCTATATTAAGAGCTTCTATTCTAGTATATAGGATTAAGTACTAGTACTTTAATAGGTAATTAACTACTACTATAATATTAGTATATCCTTCTAACTTAAGTAGGTTAATAATAAAGTTAACTAATATATCTTACTAATAGTATTTAGGGATAGGTAGAGGCTTTAATAGGCTATAGTACTTTTTATAAGAGGCCTTTAATCTTTAGTAGGTATAATAGTAGGTAATATAAAAGTAGATTATTTAGAATATATTTAGCTAGTAGTACTCTCTTTAGAGGATCTCTAGTATCTTACTATAGCCTAGGTAGCCTCCTATAGGAGAGTTGTATATAGCGCGTAAGAGCTTAATAATAAATTTATTATAGGTAGGAATTATAAGGTATTCTTAGTAATATAGGTAATAATTTTATTCCTTATACTTAGTAATAGTAATTTTCTTTAATCTTTAGGTACCTATTCTTAAGAGGCCTAGTACTTCTTAGATAAATAGGTTAGTATTATATTTATTATTAATAATCTCTTAGATTAATCGATTTATCTCTATTAGAGATAAGCTATAGGCGACGAAGAGATTTAGCTTTAATAGTATTTTTAGATAAGTATTTTAAGCTTCTTCCTAGGCTAGTTAGTCTTAGGATTATTATATTAGTATATTAGGCTTTTCTCCTTCCTTACTTAGCTAATAAGTAATTATAAAGTTAAAGTAAGATAAGTACTTAGACTAGTAAGCTTATCTATAACTTAGCTACTTTATTATTATAAAGTATTATAGGTTCTTATAGTTACTTAGTATAGTAATAGGAAGGTAGGTACCTTCTAGTTTAGGTCTCTAGTATTTAAAGGAGTATATAATCGCAAGTAGCTCCTTATTATAGATCTTATAATTTCCCTTAATAGGGTTTATTCTTTTTAAGTAATATATAATAGGCTAGATAGTCTCTAAGGCGTCCTTTTAAGATAGAACGCCTACTATTATATAGTTAGAGGCGTTAGCTTCTACTACTATAGGTAGACTTAAGTTAAAGTAATAGAGGATTAGAGTAGTTATAAAAGCTTATTTTAAGGCGTTAAACGCGTTGTAATAGGTATTATTAAAGAAGAACCTAGTATCTTTTCTAGTTAAGGATACTAGTAGTACTACTATATAGGAAAAGTTATTAATAAACCTTTAGTAGAAGTTAGTAAATCTAATAAAAGCGTATATATCTTTTATATTACTTAGGTATTCCTAGTCTTAGATTACTTAGACTTTCTTTAGATCTATTTTTACTCTACTTATAGAGATTATATAGCCTAGGTATATAACTTTAAATTAGTAGAACTTATACTTATTAATATTAAGGTATAGTCTAGCTTCTTTTAGAGCTCTAAGGAAAGCTTAGATATATTTCTAGTACTCCTTTAAGTTCTTACTATAGATAAGAATATTATTAAGATAAGTAGTATAGAAAATATTAAGGAAGAAGTATAGGATATTATTTATAAAGTATTAGAACGTACTTAGTACGTTTACTAAGCTAAAGAGAGTAACTAAGTATTTAAAAAAGCTATAATATATATAAAAGGTAGTTAGCTACTTATTACCTTCTATAATATAGAGATAGTTAAAGGTAGTAATAATATTAAGTTTTATATAGTACTTAGCTTTACTAAGTTAGTTTAGTATCTCTTAGATTAGTAGTATTAGATACTAGTTCTTAATAGTAATAGTATTAAGGGCTTAGTAGTTAATATAGAAATAGAGACCTCTTCTTAGTTTCTTAATAAAATTATAGGTAAAGTAACTAGAAATAAGCTAGCCTAGATAAAGCCTTTTACTAGGTTATCTTTAAGGTACTAATATAGTATAAGGAGCTTATTTTAGGATATACTATATAATAGGCTAAATCTAGGTTACTTACTATTCTTAAGGTTAATCTTAAGGTTATATTTCTATCTCTTAGGTAGCTAATCTACGTTATATTATAAGAAGTCTTTAATTAAGTTATAGTACTCTATAGGTACCTTTATTAGTAGGTTAGTATAGACCTTTAGGGTAAGGGCCTTATTAATATTAGTAATTAATACTATAAATATCTTATAGCTATACTTCCGCGCTATATATATAAGTAGGGTAGCTCTAATATAGTATATATCTAGACTAAGCTAAGATATAAGGTCTAGCTCCTCTCTCTTAGCTTTTAGGACGCCTAAAGGTTCTCCTTTTAGTTCTATCTTAGGTTCTTATAGCTAGTACTTTATCTTTAGTAACTAGTAGTTATATTTATATTAGATAGTTAGGCTCGTACGATAAGGCGCATTAGGGTAACGTCGCGTATTAGGATAATAAGATATATTAGGGCGTTATATATTAGGGTAATAAGATATATTAAGGTAGTAGATTTAGGTTCTACGCGTATAGCGTTCTATATAGTATTAAGCGTTAAACGTTAACTACTCGCGATTATAGTTAATACTAACCCTATACTTATATATCTAGGGTTAGCTAAGAATTATATTATAGTAACCTATATTTATAATATATAGGCGTAGGTTCTCGTTATAGGTTCTATACTAGAGGGTTAAATTAATAGTATAAGAGATTTCTCTACTATTAAGTATAGTTCTAGTAAATCTAGTTAGGTATATTATATAAAGTAGTAGTATTTAGTTTAATTTTAGGTTACGCGCGAAATCTCTATAAATATATACTATACTAGTTACTTCTATATCTATAAGAGCTTTTAGGTCTCTCTTAGTAGAGCCTTATTAAAGTAAGTATAGAATTATTATATAGTATTTCTAGGTATCTTAGTAAGGCTTAGACTAGAGTTTAGTAGAGATTTAATAAATGCGTAGTCTTAAGGAGTAACTTATCCTTAAGATAAGGCTTTTCCCTTATAGGAGTAGGAGTAGGAGTAAGATCTATAGCGCTCTTAGGACTAGTTAGAGTAGTATAATAAAGATAACGTTTAGTAGCTATAAGAGCTTCTAGGTTACTTATATATAGGGAAGAAATATAGGTATATACTACTTAAGTATATCTATAGTATAGGAATAGAGTAGTTGCGAGAGATATAGCCTTTCTTATTATATTTAAAGTAATATTCTTCTTTAACGCGCTTCTAGTATTCTATAGAGCTAGCTAGGGCGTAGTTAGTAGTTATATTAATTTCTATAGTATCTAGGTCTCTAGGAGGAGCTATATATTAAGCCCTATAGTAGTATTAGTAGTTTAGTAGGTATTAGAGGTTATTATTATAAAGAGTAATTAAGTTAGTATACTTATTAAGCTAGTCTAGGATTTTAACGCCTATTATAGCGCGTTATAATTCCTCTAAGAGAGAGCGCTAGAGTTAATTAATCTAGGTAGCTTTATTTAAACAAGTATTAGTAATTAGCCTTTAAAACTTAGTAAAATAGGAAAAGAAACTCTTTCTTCCTTACTTTAGATTATTAAGTTTACTCTATACTAAGAGCTCCTTATTTAGGTCTCTATATATAGCTTATAGGAATTTAATAAATTATTCTATAGTAATAATATTACTATCTATAAGTAGGTCTATAAGTATAGTAGGATCTTATTTAAGGTAGGAGTAGGCGTAAATAAGTTTTAACTCTTTATTTAGGTATTAATTAGTATTACTATAGAGCTTATATTAAAGTTTAGTAATAAAGAGTAGTAAGTCCTTTCTTCTACTATTAAATATAGGTAGGTTAGGTAGTTATTTAGTATAAGGCTAGGCTATTAGCGTAGTAGGCGTATTTATTATTATAGGAGTTAAGCTATCTCTAGATAGCGTCTTATTACTAGTATTAACTAGATTACTCTTATTATTAGTTATAATAATAACTAGAGAAGAATTAGGCGTAGACTTAGTATTAATTATTTTAAGCTTATATTAGAGCTCCTCTATCTACTATTAATAGTAGTTCTCTTATTTAGCGAGGCTAGTATATAGTACTTTATTACTAGCTTTTAGCGTAGTAGAGTTAGCTTAAAGAGTTTATAGCTAGCTTAGGATTAATTATAGAGTATTAGGGTAATTCTAGGATATATTAGTTATTAGATTAGTAATATAATATAATATTATAAGAGGTAATAAGTAGGGATATTAGAGCTTACTTTAGAAGCTTAATTAATATACTACGTATAGTACTTAGGTATAATATAAGACGTTACGTAATAAGAGGAAGTTAAATAATAGTTTAGGTTAGAAGATATATATTAGGGGTATAGCTCGTGCGCTTAGCGTAAGGCCTCTATATTATACCTATACTCTAGAAGCTCTCTAAGCTCTTCTTAGGCTCTCTAGACTAGTAGCTTAGGTAGATAGTACTAGTATTATAGGAACTATAGTAGTTACTATAATAGGTAGTAACTAAACCCTAACTTAAACCTAGAGTCTATATAACTCTAACCTAACCTAACCTATTTACTAGCCTAAATATACGTAAGTACTCTTTTCTCTTTTCCTATATAATTTAAGAGTTTTTAACGAAATCGCGATAGAAGCTACTAAGGATATTAGCTAGGAGAGAAGGCTCTATAATAGAGGCTCTATAAAGAGATCCTATATTATATAACTTAGCTAGTAATTATATAACTTAGGTAGTAATACTAAGCCCCTAAGGAGGGACTATACTACGCCTATATATAAAGGGCGCCCCTTTTATAAGGATAGTTTAGTAAGAATTATTTTATTAATTAACTCTCTTTCTTAAAATAACTATTATCCCTTTACTATCTATTATAACCTATAATAAGTACTATTATCTTCTAGTTACTACCTTATAGTATTATTAGTTTATCTTTATTATCCTACTAGATTCTCTACCTTCTAAGTAGCTAGAATAATATAAGATTATAGAGAATATCTAGGTACTAAGCTACTCCTTTAAGTAAAAGTATTTATAATAGGCTATTTTAATAGTATCCTCTTACTTATACTATACTATATCCCTTAATCTAGATTCTTATATTCTCTACCTATATATAGTCTCTTAGTATTATAGAACTAATATACTTAAAATATAACTTATTATTTAATATATATATAGTAGATCCTAAGTTAAGTATAAAGTAGTTCTTATATTAGTATTTATTAGGTTAGCTAGTATTAAATATAGACTAAGTAATTCCTTATTTAATAGTTAATATTATATAGCCTTCTAGTTATTTAAGTATAGGGTTAGGAGTTTAGGATTCTTTTATTTATAACTATATTATAATATAAGGCTTTTTAGGATCTAATTAGTTAATTATCTTTTTTAAGCTCTTATTAGATTTTTATCTTAACTATACTAACTTTAATATAGCTTAATTTAGCTTAAAAAATTTAGGTACTAGCTTAGTATAGATATAGTAGTAGTTCTTAAGTTTATAAGTTAGTTACCTATAAGTAAGGTATTCTTTACTAGTACTCTTAAGAGTTTACTTACTTATTTAATTAGTTACTTATAAATAATTCTACTAGGGTTTCCCCTAGCTACCCTATAATAAGGTAGATAGTACTCTATTATCTAATATACTAGAGGCGTTCCTCTATATATCCTAGTCGGCTTTACTACTAGTTATATATACTAACCTAAGAGCCTTCTACTACTTTAATAGGAGATAAGATTAGATTATATAGTCTTAGAAGAGTTTTATTATCTCCTTTCTATATATAGTTAATCTATTTACTCTAGGACTAGAGAAGGTTATTACCTATATAGAGGCGACCTTTTAAATAGTACCTAGAAAGTCTTTTATTATATCTTAATTATTTTATAGCTTACTTACTCTTTCTATTTTAGTAAGAGTAGTAGCTTAGTTATATTTAGTTAGCTATATATCTTAATTATTTAGAGATCTTATAGGCTTTAGAGTAGTATAGTACTTTTATTATACTTTATCGCATTATTTATCTAGATCTATACTAAGTATATCTCTTAGGTTCTTAACCTATATCTTAATTAATTAATTAGGCCTATAGTAGCTTAGGTAAATATATAAAGCTATAGTCTTAATTATATAGTTTACTACTTTATTTAGTTCTCTCTTCTCTTCTTTATATAACTTATATTTAAGTTAGAAAGCGACTATTTATTTCGTATATAGTTTACTATCCTTCTTAAAGGCTTTAAGACTAGCGAGTAATAGCTCTAATTTTTATATTAGAGCTTAAGGTATTACTACTTACTATATTCTTATTAGAGAGTCTAGAGTTATACCTAACTAAGTAGATTATAATACTACCTAGCTAGAGGTACCTATACTAGCTATTACTCTAACTAGCTTATAGTTACTAATATCTAGTTTAATAGGAGTTACTAGTTTTAGAGTTAGTTTAGTAATATTATCTAGATTAATAATAGGCTATATATTAAGTAGGTTATAACTTATCTAAAGTTAATACTACTATACTAACTAGCTATTATAATCTATAAGGACTACTATAGTATCTTAGTTTAGTAAGTAGCTTATATTAAGCTTAGTTAAGGGTTATAAAGGTTAAAGTTTAGTAGGACGTACTAGGGACTAATTATAGAGTATACTAGTTAGAACTAGCTAATTAATAGAAGTTAGGTCTACCTAATTTCTATAGGTTTATATACTAATTAGCTTAACTTATTTTAGTTATTAGTTTAGCTTAATTTAGTTAAGGTAGTAAGACTCTTAATTATTAGATTTAAAGTTTACTTAAAATAATTAATATAATTAATAGAATTAATTAAATTAATTAATTATTCTATCTATTATTTACCTTTTCTACTACTCTTAATATACTTTAGAAAGTTCCTTAATTACTCTTATACTCTAAGGTCCTCCTTTATTAAGCTAGCGTATTACTTAATTATAGTTCTCCTATTAAAGGGATACCTATAGTTAAGCTAGTATATAGAGGTCCGTTTTAAAAGTTATATCTAAAGCTATAAAAATACTATATTAGTAATATACTAGTAATACTCTCCTTAGCGTGAATTTTCTTTCGTAAGCTCCTTATTAAGGCTAGTAATACCTTATATCTCTTCTTTTTATAAGGTTTCTTTGTTATAATAGCTCCCTAAGGTCCTATAATAAATACTCCTATATATTCAATAATTATTACTTTAAAGTCTCCTTCTATAGGCAAGTCTACCCTTAAGATCGCTACCCTAACTAGGATTAATCTATATACTATTAATCGAATCTATAGTAGAGCTATTAATACTAGTTTTAAGCCTAATAGGTTCCCTCTTACAATTAATCCTACTTATATTATAGATACTCTACGCTCTAGTCGCCCCCCTAAATAGACGCCTATAGTTAAAGAAGAGGTAGTTAAGTAAGTACGCTATAATTAATACGGACGTAAGAAGATATATACTAACGTTACTAGTAATCTTAGCCTCTAAGGAGTCGATATCTTAGCTACTATAGTCTAGAGAGTCTTAAGAGAGGCTAGATATAGGAAGACTAAGCCTATAAGGAAGCCTAGGTTAATATAGGAGATAAGGAATTAGAGACTTAAGTAGGCTTAAGACTATAAGGACTAGACGCTTAAGGATTAGAAGAATATAATCTAGACTAATAAGACCTCTATAGTCTTAAATTACTAGCGTAGGGGCTATAGAGTATAGAGGAAGGTAGATAAAAGAGTAGTTAAGTCTTATATATAAGAGAGATAGAAGGGCTACTCTAAGTTTATATTTTAGGGCTACTTTATATACGATAAGAAAGGTCCCTACTATATCTATAAACTAGAGACTAAGGTAGAGAAAGATATAGCTACTCTTAAGATTAATAAATTGAATACTAAGTTTAAGCCTATAATAAGAGAGGAGTAGGAGTTAACTATAGCTATAAGGAGGATAGGTCTACGTAATAAGCTAGGTAAGAAGTCTAAATAGAGATAGACTAAGAAGAATAGAAAGCTTATATAAGGAGAAGAAAGAGGTATTAATTAGTAGAGATATTAGTCGTGCGTACTTCTTCCTAAGCTTCTTCCCTTTACTAAAGAGTGTATAAAAGATAGGCCTTAGACTATAGTAATAGAGGATAAGGTACCTACCTACGCTTATTACTATTAGGAGGTTATATATTTAATTTACTACGTCTAGAGGATACTCTAGTATAGTAACTCTCCTAACTATAATTATATTAAGCCTTACTAGTTCTATATAAAGAGAGAGACTACGAAGAAAGGAGCTCCTTATTTAAAGGCTAAGGCTTATTAAGTATAGTAGAAATATTAGAGAGACCTCCTATAATAGAAGATTTAATTATAGATTAAGTATATCCTTATCTATATCCTAAAAATTATTAAGTTAGAGGGTAGTAATAAGTATATAGAGGGTAGGAGGTTTAGGGTAAAGGTAGATTAAGAGAGAGATTAGCGTTTTAGTAGCGTTTTAGGTAGCGTTATAGTATACCTCTATTAGATATAACTTTTAAAACGGACCTCTATAGTATAGTTTAATTTAGCTCGCTTAGCTAGTAGCATACGTGCGCGCGTACCTATCTCGATTACTATCTTAATTATTATCTAATCTAATAACTATCTATAGAAGATAATATAAGAATAAGGTATTTCCTAAATACTATATAAAAGAGTATAGTCTTAGTTAATTTATAGATTAAATTATTATATATAAACTATATAGTTTTTAGTAAAGGTACTTAATTATCTTAATTTTTAGAAGTAAAGATTCTAAGATACTACTCTAGTATCTAATTCTAGTATTCTATTTACCTATTAGTCTATAGGTAGAAGGTAGTACTTAACCTATACTTTATCTATAGCTAATAGTAAATTTCTACCTAGAAGTCTAATATAAAGATTAGGCTTTTATCTAAGATAATACCTTTCTATAGTTTAAAATTTAGGATAATATTATAGAAATAGGCTTCTATAAAATCCTTTATATTCTATTTCTTTAATATAGGGAGGTAGATTACTATCTTAAAGAAGTAATCTATAATTATAAGTATTATATTATAAGTATACCTAAAGAAGTCCTATAAAGGTAGGAGGCCTATAATAAAGTCTAGTAAGACTTCTTTAAAGATATTCTCTAGGATAGGTAATACTATAAGTTACTTATATTACTTATATCTCTTTACTTTACTTCTTTAATAGATTATATAGGTACTTATATAATCTTAAACGTCTTAATCTATTATTAGCTAGTAATAGTACCTTATAATTAACTTAAGTATTCTACGTACTAAAATAGCCTACTATATATAAGTTATAATTCTAAAGTAAAATTTCTTACCTAATAGTAGGTTCCTCTAGAATATATAATCTACCTTTATACTATAGGACTTCCTAGTTATTAAAGCGCTAATACTACGCTTTTCTACTATTTTAAGTACTTTCTACTATTATTAAACCTATAATCCTTACTTATATAAAGGCGTTCCTCTACTATAAGTTATATAAGGTTATTATAAGGGCTTTAGACTCTACTATTATAGTTTTACTACTAATAAACACTTTAGCTTATAAATATAGTATATATAGTATATATTTTATAGTACTAGTAGTAGGGCTCCTTTTAGTACTACGTACTCTAGTACTATATATCTTATATAAGCTTACTAAGCTAGGCTTAGTTATAGGTCCTTTTATACTATATATTATCCTTACTCTAGTAATCTTACTTACTAGTTATAATTTTTCCTAGAGAGTAGATAATAACTATACTAATAATAGGTTCTTATACTTATAGTTAGATCTTCTTAAGAGATTATCTATAGGATTTAATCTACTAGCCTAGTATTTTATCTTAAAATTAAAAGCTCTAAGGTATATTACCTAGCGCGCTTAATATAGGTTTAACCTCTATACTACGCGTATTAAGTATAGGTTATTATAATCTATTAAGACCTAAATAGTATACTATATACCTTTAAGATAATATCTCTATTATTTAAAACTATAGATATATTAGATTTTAATAGGGTTTAATTAGTGTCACTAATGTACACGAAGTATATAATAATTAATTATAATAATAATCGAGTAATTAATTAATAGGAGTAATTAATTAATAGGAGTAATTAATTAATAGGAGTAATTAATTAATAGGAGTAATTAATTGATTATTCTCTAGCCCAACTACTCTTAATTATTATACCTTAATATACTTTAGAGAGTTCCTTAATTCCGCTCGTACCCTAGGGTCTCCCTTTATTAAGCTAGCATGTTACTTAATTGCGGCTCTCCTATTAGAGGGATCCTATAGTTAAGCTAATACGGCGCGGTTTAGTTTAGCTCGCTTAGCTAGTAGCGCTAGTAGCGCTAGTAGCGCACGTGCGCGCGTGCCTATCTCGATCGCTATCTCGATTATTATCTAAATCTTATACGCTTATCTAGTAGTAGGTAACTAAGTTCGACCTTAGATTACCTATAAATCTAATATACCCCTTTAGCTTAGTAAGCCTTTAGTAAGCTAGAACTTATTAGGTAAGTATATAGTTATTTAAGTAAGTTTAGCGTTTAGCTAGTCCTTTAGTAACGAGCTGGATTAGTTAAGTATTTTTATACTAGATTGTAATAGAGCTTATTAGTAGTTTAATCTATTTAGCTAGTTGTATAAGCTTATTCTACTTCTTCTAAAAACTCGCCTATTAGATAATTAGATTTAATATACTAGAGTAGCGCAGTTCTCCTCTTTTAAGAGAGAGAGATACTATAGTAGTAATCGCTTCTAGACTTCTAGGATTAACCCGGTTTAGTTTACTAGAGTAGCGCAGTTCTCCTCTTTAAAGATAGAGATACTATAGTAGTAATCGCTTCTAGACTTCTTAGGATTAACCTAGTTTAGTTTACTAGAGTAGCGCAGTTCTCTTCTTTTTAAGAGATAGAGATACTATAGCAGTAATCGCTTCTAGACTTCTAGGATTAACCCGGTTTAGTTTGCTAGAGTAGCGTAGTTCTCCTCTTTTAAGAGAGATACTATAGTAGTGATCGCTTCTAGGCTTCTGGGATTAACCTAATCTAATTTAAGGTTATTAGTTAATATAGTTAATATAGTTAATGTAGTTAATACCGTTAATACTATTAATACTATTAATACTACTAATACTTAGTAAGCTTCTACGTTAGTAGCGGCTTAGTTATACTTAGCTTAGCTAGGTTTCTTAATTTAATACGCTCCTTATCGATTTAAGTAAGTAGATATAGCGCTTATAGGTACGCTCTTACTCTAGTAGATATAGTAAGTAGATATAGTAAGTCTAATAATTAGATTTTAAAGTAGGTATTTATTATAGTTATTTATTATAGTCTTAGCTATAAAAATACTTTCAGTGCTTTATATCCTCTATTCTTCTAATTATTCTTAATCTTTTAGTATAGGAGTTAGTAATCTCTTAAACTAAGGTTTATTCTATCCTCTAATTAGCCCTTAAAGTATAGTATTATACTTGCGCTTATAGTTAATAAACTCTTATTAAGTCTTATTTAGATACTACTACTTAGGTACCTTATCTAGGTAGATATAGAAGTAGTCCTATATATTATAGGATCTATTACAAGTAGGGTATTTTTCCTCTACTATAGTTATTTCTTAATCATAAGATTATTTAGCGTTACTACCGCGTATACGTTAATTATAGGGTTTACCTAGATTTTTAAGTAGCGCGCGTTTAGTAGGAGAGGCGTCCCTAATCTTACCCTAGGTAAGTTTACTACTACTAGTAGGGTATTCTAAGGTATTATTAACTATAAAAGTAGCCTTATATTTCTCTAATCTAAGAGGATAATTCACTATTATATATTCGCGGAAGTATTTTATTATCTCCTTCTAGGTTATACTAGGATTAAATTACCTATAGTCTTAAAACGTTATAGACTATATAGGAGCAATCTTATTAACTACTAAGAGAAAGTCTTTTATAACTACGTTAATTTATAATAGCTCTATAACTTAATATATTTTAGCTTCTATAGCTACTTAGTTATACTTAGTAAGCTAAGTATCCTAGTTTACCTTACTCCTTATTAGTTTAAGTAAGTTAAGATATCTCTTATAAGCTTACTCTTATTCGATTCATTTATCTATACTAGTAGTATATTTCAGGTTAGTAAGCTACTATCGCAGTAACTAATCTAGTAGATAGTACGTGCGTAGTAGATGCGGCGTAACTAATAATTAGATAAAGACCGTAATCTACTATAAGCTCGTCTACTTCTTATTGTATACGTATTAATTAATTCGATACTACTTAGAGAGAGTCTTATAGTATTTAAGATCCTCCTTAAAAGCTTTAAGACCTACCGTTAATAGTTTAGATTAACGTGATAGTTCCTAAATATTAGAGGCTAGCGTATAATTAGTAATTACTAGAGGGCTAATAATTTCTAGCTCTTCGATAAGTTTAGTAGTTGTAGCTAGGTTAATCTTATCCTAGATTTTATAGACTACGTATCTAGATTATAGTTGTGTTAACTAGGCCGTATAGTTAGCGTTATTCCTTAGTGTTACTATAGGATCGCGTTGCGCTTAATAGGCTATTGTAGTTTAATTTTAGTTATTGGTTTTAGCTTAATTTAGTTAAGGTAGTGAGACTCTTAATTATTAGATTTTAATAGGGTTTAATCAGTGTTACTAATATGCACGAAGTATATAATAATTGATTGTAATAATGATCGAGTAATTGATTAATAGGAGTAATTAATTGATAGGAGTAATTGATTGATAGGAGTAATTAATTGATCGTTCTCTGGCCTAACTACTCTTAATTGTTATGCCTTGATATACTTTAGAGAGTTCCTTGATTCCGCTCGTGCCCTAGGGTCTCCCTTTGTTGAGCTGGCGCGTTACTTGATTGCGGCTCTCCTGTTAGAGGGATCCCGCAGTTAAGCTGATACGGCGCGGTTTGGTTTGGCTCGCTTAGCTAGTGGCGCTAGTGGCGCTAGTGGCGCACGTGCGCGCGTGCCTATCTCGATCGCTATCTCGATCGTTATCTGAATCTCATGCGCTCATCTAGTAGTAGGTGACTGAGTTCGACCTTAGATTACCTGCAAATCTAATAAGATAATAGCTAATAATTTAGTATTATATATCTTATAGTTTAATTCTATTTCCTATAGTTTCCTTAATATAAAAGTAACTAGATACTATTTACTATTAGGATAGAGTTAAGAAAGAATACTAGAGATTATAAAAGTAGAGGTATTAGTCTCTAAGTAAATAAGTAGCTCTAGATTATAGTAATATAGAATAGATATACTTATAAAGTATACTTTAAGTTCTTCTTAAGTAGTCTATACTAAATCTAGCTAATAGAATTATTATTTTCCTTTTAAGAGATTTATAAGAGAGGCTATTTTTTAGGTATACCCTTTAATAAACCTTTAATAAAAGTTAGTAAAGCTTAAAAATAACTATAATTCTTTAATACTAGTTAGTATTAGCTATTATATAATAGTCTCTATACGCGTAGGATTAGTATAGATACTATATCTTATAATAATAAAACCTAGGAAGTAAAATTCCTCTAATATAAAAGTATATTTATAAAGGTTAATAAAGAGCTCTACTCTTTATAAGGCTTTAAGTATAGAGTAGACTACGCGCTAGTAGAGTATAATATTATTAAGGTATAATATAGTTTACTAGCGAGTACTCTATCCTACTAAGCGCCCTACCCTAATTTACTAGTAAAAATTAATAAATTACTACCTAATATCTCTAGAACGACTAGGTAGAATTAGCTAGAAATTTTACTAGTAATAGATATATATATATTCTATAATCTATTAGAATTTATAGTTAGTATCTCTAATATTACGTAAGCTATTAGAGCTTAAAGTAAATTTTTCTACTATTACTACTTTCTTATATAACTATTAAACCGATATAGCTATAGCTTTAAAATTTTAAATATAGATTTTAATTATATTAAATAAAATTATTTAAAAGTAAGATAGGCTATACTAGATTAGGATTAGTACCTATAAGGGTTAGAAGGATTAAGCGAGATAGTCTTCTATCTTTAATAACTTAGTTAATATAGAAGATATCTCGATATAAATTTAATATAAGGTATAAGATATATAGTTCTATATATAGTAAAAGTTATAGCTAATTATTATTAGAATCTATAAAGTTATTAAGTAAAAACTAGTTTTTAAGCTACTCTACTTCTTAAACTAATAGCTTACGTAATATTAGAGGTACTAACTATAAATTCTAATAGATTATAGAATATATATATATCTATTACTAGTAAAATTTCTAGCTAATTCTACCTAGTCGTTCTAGAGATATTAGGTAGTAATTTATTAATTTTTACTAGTAAATTCGGATAGGGCGCTCGGTAGGGTAGGGCGCTCGTTAGTAAAACACGTTAAAGGTAGAGAATTCTATCCTTCTTAGGGATAAAGAGGATAGGTATACTAGCTAGACTATTACTATAGTAAATCTACCCTTTATAAAGAATATCCTCTATATAGGTATAGAGTACTTAAAGCTTATATATAGAGAGGTTATAGAGTAGCCTATAGAGAGGTTCTTTTCCTTCTATTAATAGGATTATATAGTCTAAATCCTTAAAACGTAGTAGTCTCTATACTACTTCTTTATTAAATATATTACTATATTCTAATAAAGTACTAGGAATATATATTTTATATACTATAGTTATAATCTAGATATCTACTTTATAGTCTAATTTAATTATATTAGCTTAGAGTACTCTAAGTAGGTATAGTTCTACCTATATTTCCTCTAAGTTTTTTATAAGTTCCTTAAATATATAAAGTATTACTTAGGCTATAGATATATATCCCTAGCGCTAAGTTTATAACCTATAATTTAGCTATATCTCTTCCTTCTAGAGGAAAGGGTTACTAAGTAGAAGAGGTACTCCCTCTTTATCTACTCTATATACTATAACTTTAGCTCTACGCGTTATATTATTATTATTAGTAAGGTATACCTAGAGCTTATAAGTAGTATAGGTATTTTATCTTTATACTCTAATCTAACTTAGCTTAGGGAGCTTAGTATTCTTAATTAGTACTAGTTCTAACTCTACTATAGTTCTTTAGCTAATAAAGCTAATATTAGCCTATAGATCTAAGATTACTTAACGTTTAGTTTTAGGGCTAGTATTTAAATTAGCGTAATACGTATACTTTATACCTAGTAAGATATTAATTACTTTATACCTTACTATCTCTAAGCTAACTTTAAGGCTTAGTCTTTTCCTATTTAGTTTATATAGATAAGAGTATAATTTAGATTTAAGCTTTAATACTCTTTAGTATAATATCCTTTCTTATAGTACTTAAAGTATTTAACTAAAGCCTTATCTATTAGCTTATTTTAGAGTTTTTATACCTTATCTTTAGATAGTATTTTCTTTTAGCGCGGCTTATATATACTACTTACGCGTTCTTTATATACGTTAGGTATACTATATAGGTTCTACTCTAGCGTTAAGCTAAGAGTAATAAGATCTTCCTTTATAGCTAGAACCTAGTAATAATTTATAATAGCTTATTATAGATTAGGTTATAGTTTTAAGAATAGGTATTATACCCTTTATTCTTCTATATAGGGGGGAGCTAATCTTTAAGAACTTCTAGGTATCCTATAAATAATTAGACTATCTAATCCTTATATAATTCTACTAATAAGTATACTATAGCTACTTCTAAACTATAATTAATAGGGTTAGAGAGTAGGTCTAGTAGATAGTTCTTAAAATATATCTATATTAGTATTTTATTACTACTAAAGCTATACTTATAGTATATATACTATAGTTTATATAGATCCCCCTTAAGATACTATATAGACTAAAGGACTTTTTACTTATTATATTTAAATTTATAGGGGTCTAGGCGAAATATAGTTTTATATAAGTATATAAACTCCTAGTATTCTTTTATAGACTTACTCTTATACTCTATAGGGTCTTTTAGGTAAAGGGTATATTTTACCCTTACTTTATCTATAGGGTTACTTATACCCTACTTATATAATAAAATAATTATTACTTCTAGATTACCTATAGTAGGCGTAGTAGGAGGAGCGCCCTATTCTAGGCGTATAATCTTATCCTTAATAGTATATAGAGTATAAATTTTAATTAGTTTATTATATTAAGTAGTTACTTTATAAATATATTTATCTATTATTATAGGCGTACTTATTATATACTTATACTATATATTATCTATAGGAGGTATTAGTTCTTATTTAACTATTAGATACGTACTCTCCTTCTTAGTTATAGTATAGTATAAGGAGTATATATTCATTATCCCTAGACTATTAGTATAGGTAGTATTATTATATAAGGTAGTAACTAGATAATAATAGTATTTATTATAGGTTATAATAGATAGTAAAGGGATAATAGTTATCTCTAGAAAGAGAGTTAATTAATAAAATAATACTTACTAAACTATCTTTATAAGAGGAGCGCCCTTTATATATAGGTATAGTATAGTCCCTTCTTAGGGGCTTAGTATTACTACCTAAGTTATATAATATAGGGTCTCTTATAGAGCCTCTATTATACTAAGATTAACTAGGAGAGGTAGTATTACTAGTATACCCTTCTTTAGGACGTTAAGGAACGCTAGGAGTTTAAATAGCTAGTACGTAATATTAAGTAGTAGCTTACTAGTATTAAAGTTGAGAATAAACTTAAAGTAGGATATAGTACTCTACTTCTAGTATAGAAGGAGTTAGTTAATACTATCCTAGCCTATCTAAGACTTATACTAGAAGAGGAGTTTACCTAGTAGAATATAGCTATTAGTACTATTATATAATATTATAGGATTAAGGAAGCTAGAATATATCTATTCTAGCTAAAACGCGCGAGTAATTATATTTTACTACCTAAAAAGAATAAAGATAATACTTAGCTAGATCTTAATAAAAAGGTACTAGAAGTAGCTAAGGTAGTAGTATATAAGGAGATAAGGCTAAGGATATATTTTATTTACCTAGGTAACTAGAGTCTACCTATAGAAGTATATATATACTTATTCTATACCTTAGGGGATCTTAGTAAATATTTTAGGAGGAAGTACCTATAGTATATTAAGAAAGAGGATTAACTTAGCTACTATCTCTATTAGGTATATCTTAACGATAAGGTATACTTATAGCGATATATATTAGATATCTATAGTACTATCTTATAAGTATACGTATTAGTATAGGAGGTTTTATAGCTTTAAAATTAAGATATAAGTATAAGTTAGAGATAAGCTTATTTTATTTATATAGGTCTAGGAATTCTTCTTTCGGCTGTATTACTAGCTAATAATAGATTGAAATTAATAATAGAATGAAGATATAAGGTTTTACTAAGATTATAAGTCTATCCAGTTATCTTATTGAAGTAGTAGAGTACCCTACTCCTAGATAAGAAAGGTCGCCTCCTACCTCTTTCTTTCGTTGACGATAGACCTCTCGTCCTCTCTCTGCGTCCTAACTTCTCTTGCCTGCACTAACGTCCCTCCCTATACTACGAAAAACCCCCCTTATAGAAAAAGTATAGGGGTAATATCCCTCCCTAGGTTACTAGACACCTCCTATAACTAGATAAACTATTAGTACTTTGACTTTTAGTAACTGGAAAACCTATGCGCACAACGAGTATTGCTATAATTTTATAAAATTAGTCTATTATAGCTAATACTAAACGTCTATTATCTACTATTCCCTAAAAACTATATTCGCATCGTTACCTCTAAGCCTAATTTATATAGCGCCTTCTTTTATGACTTAATAGACTTCCCTCCCTATAGCGCCAACCTTAAGCCTTTATCGCTCTGAATTCTTGTAGAATAGCCTTATCTTAGCCTTAAAACCTCCCTCTAAGGCTTAGAAGTTATTATCGGTCTTGTATGCGCTATCGCGGGCAATTCATGCAGGTTCGCTACCCCTGGTTGGTACCTCCAACCGGGATGATTACTAGTCCTGGCTAGTGCGAAACAGCCACATAATCATCACAGCGTAGTTTACTTACAGTGGCTGCCATGGCTGTGGCTGTGTAAAGTCTTGGCAAGCGGGCCGACCTTAGCCCCGCAGCCTTGCGATCCAACTCACCTCTTACAGAATTCGCCATCTCACAACCCTGTGGCCGGAGCGGGTCGGCCATCCTCCTTGTGTGGTGGCAATGGCGAGTGTCCAATCACATTGGCTCATGTTTGAGCTGCTTACGAAGCACGTGCGCCCAGCTACCCGAAGTTGATTCGTCTACGCTCAGCCACTCTGCGCAGGCCATCATCCTCAGCTCATCTATCTAGTGTGTTGCTTTCCATCACGATCACCGGTGCGATTCTTTGACTTCTTGACTGGTACATGCCTTCTCAACATTTTCCCATCTACCTTCACCGCTTTAGCCGCCTAATACTCCCTTCTTCATGCGTCTTTTGCAGCTCCAAGACAACAGCGAATTCAGCCTTGTCGAATACCTAGGCAACAAGATTCCGCGTTATGCTATTCTTTCGCATACTTGGGGATCTGACAATGAGGAAGTTACATACCAAGACTTGTTCAATGGTACAGGCAACGATAAGAAAGGTTTTTGTAAGCTTACCTTCTGCGGAAAGCAAGCTAAGAAGGATGGCCTACAGCATTTCTGGGTGGACACGTGCTGTATCGATAAGGCAAGCAGCTCAGAGCTTTCAGAAGCGATCAACTCCATGTTCCGCTGGTACCAGAATGCAGAGAGATGCTACGTGTATCTGCCCGACGTTTCGAGATGCATTGCTGATGGAGATAGCGAACTCTCCCAGAGATGGAAGCCAGCATTTAGGAAAAGCAGATGGTTCACTCGTGGCTGGACCCTTCAAGAGCTTATCGCACCCGCATCAGTCGAGTTCTTCTGTAGGGAGGAGACATGCCTCGGCAATAAACAATCATTGGAGCAGACCCTCTACGAGATAACAGGAATCGCTGTTGAGGCCCTTCGGGGAAGACCCCTGCCTCTGTTCAGTATGGAGGAGCGATTTTCATGGGCAGCGAAACGCACGACAGCACGCGGTGAGGACGCAGCATATTGTCTGCTAGGCATTTTTGGCATTCATATGCCGCTTATTTATGGGGAAGGACGAAAAGGGGCCTTCAATCGACTTCAAAAGGAGATCAGAGAGTCATCGGGTGATAGGATCTTATCACTAAACGGGGAGCAGAAGCAGATGCTCATGGGCTCGTTGCGTTTCGATCAAATCGATGCACGCCAGATGACTATCAAAAGCGCCCATACCAAGACCTGTAAATGGCTATTACGCAAGTCTGAGTACCTTGACTGGCTCGATTCCGCCAAGCTAGAGCAGCATCATGGCTTTTTATGGATCAAAGGAAAGCCCGGAACTGGAAAATCCACACTCATGAAGTTCGCTCTTGGCAATGCCTGCAACACTATGAAGGATAAGGTTGTGATCTCCTTCTTTTTCCACTCACGAGGCGAAGATATAGAGAAGTCTACGATTGGGACGTATCGGTCACTGCTCCTACAACTCCTCGAACGGCTGCCGGTGCTACAATTCGTCTTCGACTCGCTCGGTGTCTCAGCGTTGAGCGTCAGCGAAAACCATCAATGGAACGTCGAATCGCTCAAGGCGCTGTTAGAGCAAACTATACTGAATATTAGAGAGTCCTCTGTGGTCTGCTTTATTGACGCCCTAGACGAATGCGAAGATCATCAGATCCGGGACATGATATCGTTCTTTGAACGTGTCGGCGAGCTCGCTGTGTCAAAAGGTATCCGCTTTCAAGTCTGTTTCTCAAGCAGACACTACCCGCACATCACGATCCGGAAAGGGTTAGGTCTAGTTCTAGAGGGACAAGAAGGACACGACATAGATATAACTAACTACCTAGAGAGCGAGTTGAAGATTGGACAGAGTAAGATCGCTAAGGAGATCCGAGTAGAACTTCAGAATAAGGCCTCTGGGGTGTTTATGTGGATTGTTCTGGTGGTAGCGATATTGAATAAAGAGCATGATAGTGGCCGCATGCATGCGCTTCAGCGAAGACTCGAGGAGATCCCTAGTAATCTGCACGAGCTATTCCGCGGTATTTTGACACGCGACTCCGACAATAGAGACGAACTAGTTCTGTGTATTCAGTGGGTGCTTTTCTCCAAGCAGCCATTAACTCCAGAGCAGTTATACTTTGCTATCCTTTCCGGAATTGAGCCCGAGGCGTTATCAAGGTTAGACCCCGGTGAGATCACAAGAGACGTGATCAAAAGATTTATACTTAGTTCCTCCAAAGGGCTCGCCGAAATCACGATATCCAAATATCCGAAAGTCCAGTTTATTCACGAATCGGTGAAGGACTTTCTTCTGGAAAGGAATGGGCTAGGAGGCATCTGGCCCGACCTTAGAAGCAACTTTCATGGTCAAAGTCATGAGCGCCTAATGCATTGCTGCGTTAACTATATGGGCATCGACCTTTCTACTCCCCTGGACCTCAGCAAGAGTCTTGAAAAAGCTTCAACCCATGAAGCTGTAACCCTCCGCGAATCCGCTACTGTTGCATTTCCCTTCCTGAAGTATGCCGTGCGTAATGTACTATACCATGCAAACGTGGCTGGAGGATGTGGCATCGCTCAGGACCATTTTATCCAGAGCTTCCCGTTTGACCATTGGATTAAGCTCGACAATCTAATCGAAGATCAAGGAGTATGCGGGCATACAAAAGATGCGAGTTTTCTATATGTATTGGCGGAGGGCAATATGTCAAACCTTATCAGAGCTCACCCATCTATCTCCTCGTGTCTTGAAGTGGAAAAGGAGCGTTACGGCCCCCCCCTTTTCGCAGCCCTTGCGACCGGGAGCAAGGAAGCTGTCCGAAAGTTTGTGGAAGTTCATGCGGCGACCAAGTCTCCGGAGAATTGGTTTCACAATCTATGCAGCCGGTACCGTTATAACGAAGACAGCCGGGGTAAGTTTGGACACGACTTCAAATTCTCAGACCAGAGGACCACACTCTCATATTTAGCCGAGCTTGGCGACGAGGTGATATTTGCGCTTGGGCTTAAGATAGGACATATCATGCCAGACTCTAAAGACCAGGACGGACGGACGCCGCTATGGTGGGCGGCAGCGAACGGGCACGAGGCGGTAGTCAAGCTGCTGCTCGATACGAGCAAGGTCGACGTCAACTGGAAGGATCCAGACGGACTGACGCCGCTATGGTGGGCGGCAGGGAACGGGCACGAGGCGGTAGTCAAGCTGCTGCTCGATACAAACAAGGTCGACGTCAACTGGGAGGATCCGTTCGGCCGAACGCCACTATCGTGGGCGGCAATGAACGGGCACGAGGCGGTAGTCAAGCTGCTGCTCGATAAAGACAAGGTCGACGTCAACTGGAAGGATCCATTCGGACAGACGCCGCTATCGTGGGCGGCAATGAACGGGCACGGGGCCATAGTCATGCTGCTGCTGGAGGCAGACAAGGTTGACGTCAACCGGAAGGATTCATTCGGACTGACGCCGCTATCGTGGGCGGCAATGAACGAGCACGAGGTGGTAGTCATGCTGCTGCGGTTATATATTAGACTCTCTCAATAACCTACATCTTTACTTAACCTCTTCCCCCCTACTACCTACTGTTAGTCTCTCTATATATACTCCTTATAATGATGTAAATACAACTTACATGTCTGTCTTAAGGTTGTTTACTAATAGTTTAGGCCACCGTACAAAAATCAACTGCAACCATCATACCGGCACTTTTCCTACTACATCGTCAAGACGGCAGAGCAGTTGAACGGAAGTGGTTTGCCTACCCTACGCCGCCGAGGCCCACAAGGGCGGCACGACGGCTGGCGCGGTGCACTTCTCGCGGATCCACGCTAAGACGTGCGGGCGATCCACGAAGTCGGGGTCTCGCATGAATGGGAAGGTCGAGAAGGGTTCGCGCTGGCGCTTTTGCTCTAGAGCCTGTTAGCTGCGCGGAGGTAAATATTACGGCATAGCGTACCGTTTGCTAGTCACATGCTAGCGTATAGTGTGGATCACCACCTGATGCACGTCCCCACCTAATGCACGGTTTCCACCCATCTTGGCCACACAAAGATGAGGTTATTGCCCCCCACATAAGAGCTACTATCGCGAGATTTTTTAGAGTATTGATCTATTGAGCTGAGAGTATATATTGTATTGATTATTTATTGTTGGTAACGCTTAGGGCGGTTGATTTTGCGCCCGCGAGACGATGTGGGCGGTGCGCGCTGCTCTACATCCTCCATCTCGCCAACCTCCACATCTTTAGCTATACTACGTTTATTATTTGCGACGTTTTTGCGCTGTATTATAGAGGCTTTTCTAGCGATCTTAACGTCGTTTTGGAGTTGTTTTTCAACGTTGCGCGCGAGTTGAGCCTCCGCGCGATCATGAGCTTTTTGAGCCCTCTTAGCGTCACGGGCAGCCTTAGCTACAGCACGATTTTGGCGGCGCTCCTCTATCAACTTAGCTTTCTCAGCTTTAGCTGCCTCTCTTAGTTTGAGCTCCTCTGTTTTTTAGAGTTGTAGCTCTTCAGCTGCAGCTTGTTTTTGAACCTCACGCTTACGGGCGCCTCTAACTTTACTTAGCGACTAAAAGGCTACTCCTCTATTATATTCAGTAGGTGCTTCAAGTAGTAGAGGTTTGCTACGCTGGCGGCGCTTTTTCTCATTAGCGAGAGTACCGCAGAGGCCCTTATTCTCGTGTTTGAGTATACTATTTTGTATAGAGATCTTATATATCGTGTGGGAGAGCCACTAAGCATTTTTGTCGTATATATCGTCGAAAAACGTCTTCAAGAGACTGTATATTTTACGCCAGTCGCTCGCACTAAGTACTAACGCTAATAAGACGCCCGATAAGCTTATAGATAGGTGGCTATCACCCTTAACTTTAAAGCGTTGGAGTATAACCTCAGGATTAAAAGGCGTAATCCCAGTAGCGCTGAAGGCTTTAAGTATCGTTTTTAACTTAAATGCTATATTCTAGGAGCTATAAAATAGTCTAAAAAAGTCCCTCTTTATGATAGTTGTAAGCCCTTAGTAGGTATCTATATACTCAGTGAGCTGCGTAGTGTACGCTAAGGATAGTAGCTTAAATATAATAACGTTAAGAGGCTAGAGCGTATAGGTTGAGTGCAGTGGATATACAGCTAAGAGGATCTTATAGGCGTCGCAATACTCAATAAACTCTATTATTATATAAGATCTATAGCTATCTAAGATTAGTAAGCGATACTAGCGACGAGCTTTCTTATAAGTCTCGCGGTTGAATACTTGTTTAAGCTACTACAGCCCTAACTTATTATTTATCTATCTAGATAGTAAGCTTGCGAAGAACGTTTTGTATATAGATAGGTTAAAATCTTAGAGCTAAGTGTCTTAAATGTTGCTAGAAGTAGCAGCGTAGATCAACGCTGGCGTTAGCGTAGTCCTATCAGCGCAAATACATGCGATAGTTGTAATCTACTCTCTATTATCACTTTATTTAAGATAGCGGAACTTTCTATAGTTGTATAACTGGCGTAAGAACACTCGTTTAACTTTTATAATGCATCTAATTAAGAAGCCTTTCTTATCCATATTATATGTATACTAGGGTTTAATGCTATACTCATTGATTTTACGTCGTAAAAGGTTAAAATAGAGTGTATATTTATATGCGGAGTTAGCGTTTTAGCGCGTAGAGTTGATGCTAGAGGCCTAGCGTGTAATGAGCTTGTCGCGGTGTCGAGCGATAAAGCGGTTAACCTAGTTTTTTCCAGCTGGTTTTTAAGCTATCTCTGTGGCGAAATTTCGTATCATCTCTCTTGAAGGTAGTAAGCCTCTCTTACAAAGCTTATTACAATACTGTATAAGCTCATCTTCTTGTTGTAGGTTGAGTAATCGGTCGTTGTGTGTTTTCTCGTTGCGCGCGTGTGTTTTGCCCCGGCATCGTCTCGACAGCGTTGTTCGATCAACACCAAACCTTTTCGCGATTTCTGTATAATTAGGTTTTTCTCTAAGGCTCAGCGATTCTATAGCTGCAATCGCAGCCTCAATATCACCCATATTGGCTGAGATATTAATGGTTGAAGTTGGGGTGGAAACTTTGGTGCGGCGGGGAAAACGTGCATTAGGTGGGGACGTGCATCAGGTGGTGATCCACACTAAGCAAAACTTAACACCAAAAAACTATCACGAACTTTGGGACTGTAGCACCTCGAGCCTCGCCAAAATCAGCCCAAGTCCCACCAGCCAGCAAGTTAAAGTGCAAGCCAATCAATCAAGCCAATCAAGCCTTCTCTCTCAGATTGACTTGACTGACAAATTACTATGAGAGAGATTGAATTGCTTGAATTGCCAAACTGCAAGCCCGCCAATCAAGGCATTCAAGCCAGCTTGATTGTTGGACACTCTGACGGCCAACTCGTGCGTCCGCCAAATGTATGCAATAATTGCCACCCAAACGTCGCTATATTTGATCATTGTCTTCACCATTTGCTGGGTGTTGGAAGCTTCTCATTGGTGCTGCCGCCAAATTCTCACCGGTTGATGTACATCATCGCGGGCATGCCGACTACGCTCGCCTGGATGCTTGCCGTACACGCCATATCACCAACACACGTCAACAATGCGCCCTCCTTGCGTGTGGGTTTCATTGCTATCGCCAACAACCAGTCTCGCTTTAGTCCTTTCAAATGCCGTGCCACCCTTCCGGTCCAGCCACTCGCTGAAGTCGTACTGGTCGGTGTCTGCCTCAATGGCCGCGTTCTTCTTCCTCTCTACCTCCTCCAGCTGGGTCGTACCTTGGGTCAACAGCACCTCAATCACCTGGCTTACGTCTACGCCTGGGTCGTCGCGTGCGCTGGAACCCTCGGCCTGAGCGCCAACTTGAAACAATCGGCCTAGTTTGTCTGTGTTGTGGAATTTCCGGCACGACACCATCGTCCACATGCGCGGCGTGTCTGACGGGCGTCCTACCCTTGACTTGCTCTCCCATCTTTGCAATGGTCCTGGATCCGATCAATGTTACGGTTGATATACCCGCAATTTTGGCAACACAATCCGTCCTGATATACCCGCAAATGTAGTAATGGCGCGCACTCTGCCGTGGGATACACTACTTCGTTTTGGGTGACGGCCCAATGCTGCAACGACCTCTCCTGCTGCACCGCCTCGACGACGTTCTGCCGTGTCCATCTTACGTGCTCCTGGTGCTTCCTATTCAAATGGGTCTTTAGCTGGGACTTGACAATACCCTGCTAATGGCTCTTGCAAATGGCTATTCGGTGTGCTAGTAAATACTCGAATATGACATTGAGCCGCTCCATTGTGTGAATACTACATCTGCGAATGTAAATGAGTAATTCGGCTCCTTATATCCTCTTGCTTGCTTTTGGGTGCTACTTCGGAAATTTACTGTAATTATGCTAATTTGCGTTGTTATTGTTCTCGGCGCTGCTAATTATACAATTGCCTTGTCTTACCTATCAGACTACTCTCCAGTGGTGTTAATGGTCTCAAACCCTTAATCCTAACGCTTGCACGGCCTACCCTAACGAACACTATAACTCATCTAACTAGTTATATTCCATTGATTAATTAATTATACATATCTTATTACCCTGTCGTCGGATTCTTGTAAAAGTAGGTGCAATCAAGTCAGCAGATTAAACTGAGTTACCAAATACTTTAATCGGTTCACCCATTGAAGGTAGTATAGAAATAGATAGCTAGGACGAGTTGGAGAGGCCTGGGTAAGCAGGCATATCGAACTCTACTGTATTACTGGCATTACTAGACAATATATAACTATCTGTTACCTGGCGGTTGTTCGGCTCACATTAGCTTATGGCGCCCAAGTCTGGACGAAGGGCTTAGAAGGCAACAACCCCACGAAAGCGCTGCTTGACCCCCTCAGGAAAGTGCAGAACATAAACCTCAGGAAGATCGTCGGTGCCTATAAGGCAGCCTCCATTCAAAGTCTCGAATGGGAGACGGAAGTGGAATCTATCGAGCTGTATCTGGAAAAAGTAACTCTAAAGGATATTTTTTTTCTCGTTGCAGAGGGTTTCTCGCTCCACAGGGAGGGACGTTATTATTTCTAACGAAGCGCGGGTTGAAGAATTTTTATCGCAGCAGGATAGGGATGATGAGAATAGTGAGGAGGTAGATAGTAAGAGTAGGAACGAGTTTGGAGACGAGCTAACAGCAACAATAGCGATGACGACGACAGCCCCGGGTTGCAGCGTCGACCGCGAGCTCTTGTTCGACTGTTCCTTTTCTTACGATTTCCACTGCTAATCGTGGCAGGCTTTATACCCCCAGCTTAACTGAGTTATTAAGACCCCAGAGACAAGGCACTAGTGTATTTGTTATACGTATGCAGGCTAGTCTTCCTGCAAAGCACTGTGCGACCCTATAACACCGCGGCACTTGAAATTGAGACGATTAGAGCTAGTCCTGCTACGAGAGAATAGCTTGGTTATCGATTTTAAAAGCCTTCGGAAACCCATATCTATCGTCTGTACGGTATGGAGGCCTGATCGTTGTCTTAGTCGCTGAGGTGAAATTTACAAATATATATATACATATGCTCTATTTTTAGTCAATAAGCAGGTGTGTATCTAATTACAGCTATAAGACTGCACTAACTCCGCACGTAAATAAAATTAAGGAGGACAAGTAAGCGACCTCGGACAAAGAGAAAAGCCCAAATTGCAAGACGATATGCTCTATGGTCTCTGCTTTTTGCACATTGCTCTACTCTCATCCCACTTTCTATCCTTGACCGAATAATGGAGTATACCATAAATCGATTTAATCATATATCTTAACTCTTGAGGACTTGTGTATCGAGTATCGCTGCAAACATGGTTTCCATCAAAACTGAGTTATAAGGTAAGTGCAACATGAGAGCGGGGATAATCAGCGCTCGCTCAAAGATCTTCCAAAGGTAATCTGTCTCTCATGTAGGGTAGAGGCAATCAGCTAGGATAAGCCCTAATTGCAAGTGCGTAGCTCCTCCTTCGCCCTCTATACGCTATACACACCATAGGTCAGCACAATAGTCATTCATGTGACAGAGACGAGTATTGTATTGGAAATTTAGCAAGCATAACAGTTACAAGGATAACATAGGAATGACTAACGGTTCAAGCGCAACTTGAAAGCACGCGTATCTGTATGGCTAATTATTGTCATCAAGATGACAGTCATCTAAATTTGCTCTAAATTAATCCTATATCACTATCCGCCAACTCAAATAAGCAAAATAAGACAGTAATGACATACAATTCCATGTTGAATTAGTATTAATAGGAGCAATCGGAGTTTCAGATTCTAACTACAAGCGACCATGGCTATTCAAGGGCAAGCCAAAAAATGTCCGCCCGGAAGGGAAGACGGAGAAGCCTTGCCGCAAGATATATTAAGCGAAATTGCTACGTTCCGGAAGGTACTCAGGGGTGACAGAAAAGAGTTTTCCTGTTGTATCAAGAGCCACGTTCCGATTGGGTACAAGTCCAGTGAAACAGGGGATATAAAAGGCAAATTCTCCGACGACATCTCAATAGTCGTTTGCAGATACTTTAGGGCAAAAAAAACCATAAATGCATTGAACTACATAGAAAAAGCACTGCTAGCCCCATCGCAAAATTCTAGTGTAAGCCAGCCGTAAATACATTATTAACATACTCACCTTGCGCAGAAAATAAAGAGTGCTAGGGAAAGATTGCTAGAAATAGCACAGACCTTCGATGACAGTTTTTCGAAGCTTCGAAGCTTTTTACGTCCTGGTGCTATAGGGCCGCCTTCGAATTGTATGTACGATCTAATGTACATGCCAGAATGCATTGAGTTAGCAACAGACGATACCATCGATGAACGTTGCGACGAAGCGTGGGAAAATCTGCAACGCAAACCTCCTGCTAAGCTTAGAAAAGGTGTTGAGCGATATCGTGTACAACCCAGGAAAAGTGAACAAGCCGAGCTTCTTTGTGAAGGTGGACAATGGAACATCCGAAACAAACCCACGGCAAAAACGGTAGGATGCGTGAACCTCAAAGAAATCGTTCTTAACGGTCCGATCATGGTAGAGCTGCCCAACCGTTCAGAAACCATATTTTACCGCGTTCCGGTATATAGTAGAACAGCTCGTGGAGTCCTCTTGGCTATACATAAGTTCTATCAACAGTTTGAACTAGAGTACGGCATGGGCAACACAGTCGATTTTGTACGGCTCAAGCAATCAAGCCCGGACATCTATCGTCTTTTCCTCCGTATCAAAGTTTGGGGTTAATTGCTGGAGTCGGCTTTTTATAGTAAATTTCTTTTAGCTACAAACTCAGGCACACACTGCCAATGATAGTATGCAAGGTCTAATATCTGTAGGGCAAACTTAGAGCATGCTTTAGTCGCAACCCAACAGTTATGTTTACCCTAAGACACCTGAAAACCAATTTTTCATGCATAACTGCTGGGGAACGTTTTTTTTCTCCTTATTGTACCGTAGACTCCAACTATGCATCGATAGATCAATTTATAACACTGCTGAGTTTCTAGTCTTTCTTGTAGTAGTTGTTGAAAATAAGAAGTTGAGTTAACAAGTAATGGATTGTTCTACTCGGCGGAGCCGACTATATAGTAGCTACGCCGAACCCAATATGGGATGTGAACACTAAGAATACGTCAAGTACTAGCGAGTGACTCCATCTACTCCAGTTGCTCCCCATCTCGGCGCAGGAGCAAGTGAACTGACTGCAGGTGCAGTTACCCCGTAACTCCAACAGTAGTCAGACCGAGCGCCTGGTTGGGATAGATGATACAAAGGCTTGGATCATCAGTTGTAGGCTGAAAGGTAAGCAGAGATAGGAGCAACTAGGTGGTCTGTCCTTTGATGATAGAGGCAATAGCATCAGTTGTAAGCTGAAAGGTAAGCAGAGATAGGAGCAACTAGGTGGTCTGTCCTTTGATGATAGAGGCAATAAATAGAGATGCATATATGAAGGTGCGGGAATGTAACCGATTAGGGAGATATTTTACAATCATATGCATGTAAAAACGTATATACAGGCTCTCATGACGAAGGATGCGCAATAATAAATGTCTATGGACTATGCATGATGCTTATGCTCTATTATCAATACCGGTAACATCATTGAAGTCGCTTCGAAATGTAGATACATGGATAAGACAGCATTCATTTTAGTACATGTACGTTTTCCCTTAATAGCATTAAGTTTCTCGCAACAAACTATAATGCCATCTGCTTGAGTGAACCGCCTCAAAATGCCGCTCCTTGTCTTGCCAGCCGAGCTGCTCATGCTCGTATCAGAACACCTTAGTCTCACAAGGGACCTCAATGCCTTCGCCAGAGTTAGTCACTATTTGCACGAACTACTCGACGCTCGACTTTATCGCTTTGACATGAAACACGTTAGAAGCTCTGCAATAATTTGGGCTGCCGTTAACGGGAGACTGCAGACAGCTCGAAAGACGTTGGAGATCACTGGTGGCGACATCGGGAGAGAGGCTCTCCAGGAAGCTTTTCATCAGGCGGTCAAAAACCGGCGCTGGGCAGTTTTGCAGTTGTTAGTCGACCAAGGCGCTGATACAAATGAACAAAACGGGTACTTTGGCAATGCCCTGCAGTCAGTCGCATGGGCCGGCAACGAGCAGATCGCAGACTTCCTATCCAACAACGGCGCGAATGTTAATGCACAGGGCGGGTATTTCGGCAATGCGCTACAGGCGGCATCCTGGGGTGGCCACACAACAGTAGTCAAGTTGTTGCTTGATAAGGGTGCTGAAATTGACGCTCAGGGGGGGTGCTACGGCAATGCACTCCAAGCTGCGTCCTGGGGTGGTCATGTAGCAGTTGTAGAACTTCTGCTGAGCAAAGGCCCCAATATTGATGCACAGACCGAGCAATGCGGAACTGCGCTCCAGGCTGCTGTGTGGGGAGACCGCAAACAACTGGTAGAGCTCCTCCTTGAGAATAAGGCTGACGTCAACGCACGGGCTGGGCAATACGGAACCGCTCTCCAGGCAGCTTCATGGGGCGCCGACCGAGACACAGTCAAACTGCTTCTTCGTAGAAATGCCAACGTTAATGCTCAAGGTGGGTATTTTGGTAGCGCTCTCAGGGCAGCTTTATGGAGAGGTGACAAGCAGATTGTGCGGCTGTTGATTGATCACGGAGCCAACATGGACGTGAACGACGCTTTGCCAAGGCAGACTTACGGAGTGTGGAGACACCATAGCTGGCGCCTACGGCAACGCATCATCAAACTTTATAGAAGCGCGCTACGGATGGCAGGATACTAAAGTTTTTGTCAGAGAGGCATCTTGGCCCCATAGGCCAGTCTTTGGGTTGCAGCTTAGTATCGATGGCGATTGGGCACTGCCTGACGCCCGGCTGGCAGCATCCTGTGGGCCATCTCATTCCGCTCACTTCATACATCACTTGGACTGCAAGTAAAACGCCAGTGTGGGGTGCAGAGAACCATATGTTTGTTGAGAACAAACGAAAATTTGGTTGTAGCACTGTTGGACTCGGACCATGTCGTTCGAAGCCCGAGCATATTAGAACGTATGATGATAGACTGGATCGTGGTGGGCTCATAGATCATAGTGTTGGGACCAAGTTGTGCAAAGACACATGGAGTATTAATTAGACAGATTGCGTTTTATCAATCACGCCTGGTATCATATTGTTGAAAAAATTGCAAATTATTGTTACAATTACTGTAGTTAACTTATTCTAAGTTCTGTTGTTCGATTTGGGATCGTAAGCCGTTCGCAGCCCCGACAACCAGCACTAACTTATCTCCACACTCCCTAAGTTTCGCATGATGGCTACAATACTGTTAATAACTTATCAACGTGATAGGAAAGTTCCGTGCTGCGGATGCTGCTGCAAAGTAGTTATCAACAATGACCAGAACTTGACAGTGGAATCGTTGTACGTTAATTAAGTTAATTAATTGAGGTATAATTTTGCTCGCTACGAATCGAAGCAATTAAAATGAAATTTCACTCGCTGAGGTACAAATGATAGCCAAGAGGTCATGCTAAGAAGACATCGGTGAGAAATAGGGGCCAACTTCGCCCCTAAGTGCATTGGTCATAATTGCAGTACGAGACGCCCAGTCGGCAACAGCAACCGACATTGCATCTTGCTGGGGACCTAGAGAGAATTCTTGCTTCACCTCTACCGCTGATGCAATATCTACGTCAATGCAGGTACTGTAGTATTCATCTTTGCCCTTAGGGTAATTAGGATCAATTCCGCCTGGAGCGGTGTTCCATTGCCATACCCAATAGAGAGAATAAGGCTCGCTTACTGTGGCCGTCTTTGGGAGTTGAAGGTTAGTTTCGCACATGAGTGGGTAGGTACCCAATCCGTCGTTTGCTTGTCCTATGGCGTAGTTAGGTGCAGCTTTGCGACGCTTTTGACTCTCTAGAGTTTCATTGATTTCATAGCAGCGACTATCATCAAAATCGTTCATAGTGAGTAATGTACCACGGCCATCTCCGCCTTTGCCGTCTTGTGTCCATTGTAGAACATTGGCGAGTCTTTCGTCTTCCTTAGGATTAGTGGTTCCATACACAAAAACAGTGCCAGCCTTCTCTGGCTTTCCTTTTTGATTTAGTGGTTTGGTAACATGGCCATTCTCCTGATAACGCATTGCTATGAAGCCGCCAGGTACAGCTTTTAGGCGAGGGTATCTGTCTTGGGACTGTAATTGCTTGGTTTGGCTTTTGTGGCAGAGTGCCGTTGTCTGATCTATGAAGACTTTCGACTGATAAGCGGGAATTTCAAAATTCATAGAGAAGCCGCTGAATCCAGGATCGGTCTTGGATACCATCCCTCGGGGGTACCCATATTCGCCGAAATATTCGCCCTGCTCGTTGATATTGCGCAGTTGCTCGATCCAGGTATGGCTCATGGCGACTGGAGCAACGGCCAGTGCCACGATAACCTTTTGAACAATACGTGGCATTTCTTATGTTTTTTCTTATTACAATCCTGCCAGACTATCTATATTCTGGATTCTGGATTGCTATTGCTACTGTTGCGTAGACTCGACTCGCTACATCAACGCAATGCTTTCGCTACTGTGAGTGTGTGCCCAAAAAGTTTCTCAGCTGAGCGAGAAGGAAGGTTATGATGCCACCATAAGTTTGAGCGCTGTCTTAAGTGCGCATGGTGTCACACTACACGTCACTAGCCTGTCTGCGCCTGGGGTATGCAGCCGAATGACCTGGGTACAAAAGGAGGAGTCAGTATCTGTACTCAATTGACTCTCTGAGCTGGGGTAAGCTACTTATAAGTGTGGCCGAACTGCTTTACCCGGGCTGTGTAAGTCTGGTTCCACTCAGGAGTTGCAATGAAAAGAAGATTCGTGACGTACCCAGAACTTTTTGCTTTACTCTTCATATACTTCAATATTATTACTACTTGTTGTTAAACATGATTACAGTCAGCATCGAAATGACTAATGATCATAACCTTATAAGTATCATATATGCCATATGTAACTTATTGCGATCATAATAAATCATCCGCTAAAAACCCTGGAGGCTTATAATGGGATGCCTTGATGCAAGGAACTGGTTTCTGCATCGTGTTTTTCCTCAGGACTGAGTCGATACTTCAGGTTGGCTGGCCAACAGGATACAGTTGCTGGCGAAATTGGCTTCACCCTTGCAAATAACAACTTCAACTAGAGCTGGGATGTTAGCAGAGCCTCCACTTGTGCTTATTTGATCACTTCCCAGTGATTTCTTATAAACTGAACGCTTACATGCTTAACTACGTATGAACGTGGGGGCCCAGAATAGCCCTACTAGTAGGCTCGCTGCGAATGATGACGCTACCTACAAGGGTGAAGCTAATTTCCCTGCCGAATCTAGTATATAGCGTTTCCCTATCGAGAATATATCGTATTTGTTCTCCTTACTACATTAACTACCTCCTCTAAGCTCTGCGTGATAGACCATCAAGTTATCATTGAATGTAGTCACGGTACAATTATTTTTAAGTCAACAGCGCCTGTCATATTTGGTGTCACAATCATCATCCTAACACTTATACACTGTAAGCATACGTGGTGCATTGTTGTGAGAGTGATATATACATCTGTTGGTCATACAAAATAATGTCAGGCTTTATGTGAACATCAAATCCATAGTGTCAAAATGTATTGTAATAGTGGAACCTCTTTATACGACACTGTGACAAGATGCGCCGTTGCCTGGTAGTCTAATTTCTCGCGAACGCTATAACAACGCTCTAAAGGGGAAACACGTAATCCAAACAACAGAAGGCTTGATTCAAGCTGATCATGTGCTTAAGACCATGAAAACCTTGACTAAAAGGAATCGTGATCTTGAGGCTAGACTCAAGGCTCTAGAAGACGCCCATGTCAAATTACTAGATGGCTTAAAGGGTTGGGCTCAAGACACTGAGGAGTTTATGCAACGAGAGGACTTTCAGTGCAATGGCGCGGAGATGTGGCTAATCTGGTATAACAAGCGTATGATAAATATGAAGGGCGAATGGGAGCAGCAATCGAGGCGTATATACTTGCAAAGTGCTGGATTTGAGGCTAGGGATCGAGCACATCTATAAAAGGCAAGATAAAGAAGGATGACATGGTAAATAGATTTCTTTACGTTGCTTTGATGGATGAATTACGTTACAACTCAACTTGGCACCTTGCGCTTTCTGAGGCGCATACCGTCGTTAGCGCTGATGTTGTTCTTTCGCCGAGATTTGCTGATCTAGGTCAATACAAGCAAACCGAAAGAAAGAGATAACATACCAACTCAATGCCTGGATAGCGTCATCAAATGCTCCGATTATCGGTCCATATAACCCCTCCGGATCCTTACGAGTGCCAATGTCGAGCGCACCTGCTGAGAACAGTATCTCTCGTAACTTCCTCGCAAGATCAATGAAGCATCGGAATGTCGACGAGAAATCATGGAGAATTGTCCTTTCAAAGACCCCGGGATTCATATGTCCGCTCTTGGAGACATACATCTCCCTGATGCTCCCGGTATACCACGGGCTTAAAGGATTATATTTGGGAGCTTCCCCGGCTTCCCAACCGCAGCGAATACAAATTGCAAGGAAAACGTAGAAAAAAGACTCAAGGTCGTGCCGGTAGGTGTGCTCGATGCCAGATGTCTGTGGATCCATACCTCCTTCCAGAATTTCTAACGCCATGAAATCCAGCGTTCCAGTCATGTGGCGTGCTCCTGTCTGCTCGTTTTTCCCACCCGCCCCACTGCCACAGCCAGCTCCAAGTCGATCAGCATGCCAGAGAAGCCGTCATTCTTCTTCAGATCCGTCAAGATGATGTTGTGCTCCAAGATGTCGCGATGCAGCCTCCTACCGCCAATGAACAGCGCTTTGTGCGCTATGATAGCATCACGCATGCCACGAGAAACTCCGTGGGCGAGCGAAAGTCTCGCAGTGGCCGGCCTGCTGGCGAAATGGCAAGACATGTGAACGTCCGATCCTTAAACAGGTCTGCAGGCGGAGCAAACGACGCCTGTGAGATGGCTACGTCTTTCGGTGCAGCCTCGTTGCGGAGGCTGGAGCTGCGTAGCTTCTTCGACGACGGCTCCTCTCCACCATTGCTGCGACGCTTCGTAGCTTAGCATGGCAGTCGTCCTCTTGATTTTAGCCCTCAGTTATCTATCTGAGATGTGAGAACGGAAGGACTGTCTCCTGCATCGCCCCTTTGGCGGCATGCGCATTAAATGTAAAGTCTGACTTGTGGAGCGATGTCATGCCGTTCCAGGACAATGGCTTGCTAGTTTTTAGATCGGATCATACGAGCGCCGAGCTGTAGGTCCAAGAACCCGAGTGTAAAAAGCCGCTACTTTGTGTCCTGGAGATTAATCAGCACAGTTCTTTCTCGATTCATCATCTATCACATCCCATTATATCCTGCATGGGAGACATAGCAGCTTGCATCTTTAGGCCCACCGAGAACCAGCTTCCCGCGTTCCAAGAATATAAAATGGAGCACTATGTAACCTCCACTACCTCTAAGAGTGCATTAGACACGTAAGTCCTGTTTACGACAGCGTAAGATGGCACTGACCTTCAGCAGTATGGACTCTAACTTTCTGGATCCGAATCAATACATTTCTCCAGAGCTTTTCAGCCTCGGCATGATCCCAACAGCCAACACTCTCGAGGCGTACTGCCATTATGGAGACCTCACAGAATACTCATTTGAACCCTATATTGCAACAGCATCTGCAGCCATCAAAGAAAATCAGCCCAGTCATTCTATGAGTCCTCTCATGTAGCCTAGCGCAGGCTTATCATTTTCCACAAGTGGTGAATTCTTTCTTGGAGAAATTTCAACCATCACTGATAACGCGGCTTCAGAGGAAGAGAAGCGTAGTTTAGCCATTAAAAGACGGCGCGAAATTAATAGACGGGCTGCGTAGGTTCTGCAATCCGCGATTGTTCAACCTGTAAGCACTGACATCAGCTACAAAGCTAAGTGTCGTGAGAAGAAACAAGCTCAAATAGAAGGACTACAGCATAGGGTTGAAGCCCTGCTTAAACGACAGTCTGAGCTTGAGAGACAAGTACATGTCTTTCAACAAGATATAAAGGCCCTTACTCTACAGAATGAAATGATAACACAGGAGAACGCTAGGTTATGCTTAGAGATGGATAAGGCTACTTGGGATTCGTATGCGTAGGGGTAGGTTATTTGAAAACAGTAACATTGAAATGTTCATAACGAAAATCTTTAAATCTATGCAAATCCTGTCCTGCCAAGTGGCCAGCTGTGACTGGAGAAGTGAAGTGGACGATGGATTTAAGTATGGTCCAAGCTCAGCCTTTCTTGCCAGCGAATAAATGGAAGGAAGCCATTGGAGCGACCTGTGATCTCATCTTTCGTCGTGCCATTTTCCAACGCCAGGCCTCCGCCTTGGGGCAGTTTGTCGAGGCTCCTAGCCATTGCATCTCACCGCGTTAAGTGGATTGTCTCTAGCCGCAACTGGCCAGATATCGAGGCACAATTAGAGCGGGCTGGGCAAAAAGTAAAACTGAGCCTTGAGCAAAACATAGAGTCGATCGCCGCGGCGGTTGACATTTTCATCCAGCAAAAGGTGGCCCAGTTAGCGCAGGAAAAGCAGTACAAAGTAGAGATCCGATCTGCCGTACTCCAGCATTTAACGTTAAATGCTAACGGTACCTTCCTCTGGGTAGCGTTGGTGTGTCAAAACCTCCAAGTGACAGCGAATCGGCACGCGCTGAAGAAATTAGCCTTATTCCCACCTGGGCTAGACGATTTGTATGAGCGGATGATAGACTAGATAAGTAAGTCAGACGACGCTGAGACCTGTTAGCAGGTACTGGCTGAGACTGCAGTCTTGTATCGACCTATTACGATTCCTGAATTAATGGCGCTCGTCGAGCAGCTTGAAGAATTCGTAGAAAATATGCAGTCGGTCCGGGAGATTATTAGCCTCCGTGGGTCATTCCTTACTCTACAAGAAGACATGGTCTACTTTGTACATCAGCCTTCAAAAGATTTCCTCTTCGTAAAGGCGTCTAGTAAAGTCTTTCCTGTGGAACCGAAGCCGCCCATCGGGTAATCTTTTCGAAGTCGCTAGAAATTCTGTCCAAGACATTGCACAGGGACATATACAGTCTAAACGCGCTAGGATCTCCTATCGACAACGTCGAGCAGCCTAATCCAGACCCATTAGCAACATCACGCTATCCATGCGCCTACTGGATTGATCATCTACACGATTTAAAACCTAAGTCTTGGATACACGGTATTGGTGATCTACAAGTCATAGACCGTATAAACGATTTCCTAAGAAAGAAGTATCTCTACTGGCTAGAAGGACTCAGTCTATGCAAAAGTATAGAAAAGGGTGTAGTATCAATATCCAAACTATGTTTACTTTTGCAGGTACGGCATTCAGAAATTATACATCTAGATAACGTACTGCTTCCAGGTGCTAACGATAACTAGGAGATGCGGGACCAAAATGAACTCACCCAGCTTGTTCAAGACGCACGACGATTCCTCATGTACCACAAAGGGGCGATCGAGGGTTACCCGCTCCAAACATATGCCTCCGCGCTGTTGCTCAGTCCGAGGGGTATTTTGATTAGACGACTGTTTCAGCACGAAGCGCCAGAAGGAATCACTATTCAACGAGCTATGAGTGACGACTGGAGTGCGTGCCTGCAGACGCTCGAGGGCCATAGCAGCATGTCAGGTCAGTAGCCTTCTCCCACGACTCGGCCCGGCTGGCGTCAGCGTCAGATGACAAGACCGTCAAGATCTGGGATGCGAGCAGCGGCGCGTGCCTGCAGACATTTAATATTGGCAAGGCTCTTCATGACTTATCCTTTGACTCTACTGGCTCCTGTCTTTATACTGAAATAGGTCCTATCAATCTTCAGAGCCTAGAAGTTCCTAGCATAAGAGATATCGCCGAACCTAAAAGCCCCCTGCACGTACGCACAAATATTAGCCTAGACGGCATATGGATTAAGCATGCCGGCAACAACATTCTATGGATACTATCTGAGTACCGGCCATCATGCTCGGCTGTGTCTAGGAATATAGTTGCAATAGGTGTTGGCTCTGGAAGAGTATGGACTTGCAGTATTAACCTTGGACTTAGCTGATATGTTATTGACATCATAAAGATTCATTCTCTCTTTCTTTTCTCTTTTCTTAACTCTATTTTATTGAGGGACGGGGATACACACAAATACAACCCCCTCCCATGAACGGGCTGCTAGCGGGTTGCTGTGCACAGACAGAATTTGTATGGAAACTTGTCGATTTGTATGGAAGCCACACAAACCACGCTAGCAGCCCGTTCATGATACCCCCTTGTAGCCACAGCGATACCTGAGCACGCTACTGTAGGCCTACTGCACGCTAAGATTCGCTAGCGCATCCCGACACTACCTATGGGACTGGGTCGGATGAAATACTCGGATTTAAACCAAACTTCATCAAGTACCAACACCAGCCAAAATACTACGTATTTAATCACTATGCATACAGGTAAATAATTGAAATTACCTTAAATCATCTAATTACTAGTTCTTCCACTTGTATAATATGTAATTCTGTTATAGTGAGATATCAAGATGTCCTGATAGTCACAGGTGTGTTCGGCTTAAATCCGGGTATTTCGTCCGACCGAGAGCCAGCCCCACTACCAACAAGGAACAGCTGCGTTTGCATCGCCAACCATCCCAAGTTTTCGAGCTAGCAGCCGACTACAAGGGGGGCTCATGAGCGGGCCAACTGCGCTCCCTGCTAGCGCTGGCGTGGCTTTAGCCTCATACAGCATAATTTATAAGCAGAGGAAGCTTCCTGAACGTAACGTAACGGTAATAAAAAGAATCAAAATGCCCAGTATCAAGCAATTTATAACTCTACACATAAGATGCCAAATCTTATACGCCGGAACCGTGGCAATCACCCACCAATTCAATACCCTATTCTTCGAGATCCAGGTCGAGACCCAGGAACCCGGCTCTCCTCCCGTGAGCGTGATATAGTATATTCTCTTAATCGCCATGCTAGCTGGACTCATCAGAAGATTGCTAGCTCTCTTAATATCTCTCGCGATACAGTTACCTCCTCTCTTCAACATAATACTTGGACGCCTTATAAGTAGAGAGGAAGAAAGCCAAATATAGATACACCAACTAGACAGCGCCTTATTGCTCGGGCTAAGCTTGATCGCTTCCACCGACAGAAGCCATTTGAAGAGATTGCATTCTTAGAAGGAGTCTCTGCCTGTAAGCGATCCTTATATAAAGCCTTTGAAAAAGAGGGCTACTTTCGCCGCATTGCTACAGAGAAGCCACTTATTACACCTAAACAACGAGAGGCTAGGTTAAAATAGGCTTATTCTCACCTAGAATGGACTCCTAAGATGTGGGCAGCAGTAATTTGGACAGATGAGGCGTTAATTCAAACTGGCGGCGGCCAGATCTTTATTACTAGATCTGCTGAGGAGAAGTATAATATTAATTGCTGTATCCCTAAATTTAGGGGCTATTCAAGCTAGATGATCTATGGTAGTATCTCTCATGGGAATAAGGGACCTTTAGTAATTTTTGAAGAGAACTGGTCAATAGAGCTTAGCTATAAGAAGAAGATAATAAATAGCGATGTATATCGTACGTATATATGCCCTAGCATTAAGGCTTTTGCGTGGGAGCTATGGCAGACGCTCTACTACCAGCCTATTCTTGTAGAGGATAATGCCTCAATTCACTTAGCAAAAGCAACCCGCCAAGCCTAGGAGCAGAATGGTATGATTGTAATGGTATGGCCAGCAAACTCTCCTAATTATGGAGGCTGTTAAAGGGGAGAATACAGCGCAGATTTCCAACAACAAAAGAAGAGGTTAGGAGGTACGTAGAGGAGGAATGGGAGAAGCTTGAGCCTGAAGAATTTGAGAAGTATACAGGCAATATGAAGGAGCGTTGCCTTGCTGTAATTACTGCAGATGGAGGTCCTACAAAGTATTAATACTGAATAAGCACTGTTTTTAATGTGGCAATGTGGCAATATAAGCACTAGCGGGGTGCGCTAGCAGGGAGCGCAGTTGGCCCGCTCATGAGCCCCCCTTGTAGGAAGAAGTGTTTTATGTAGGCACGCCTGACCATAAATATAAGCAAAGTAATACGGAAACCCATGGCTTTGGGCCTAAGCAGCATACACTCAGTGATTACGCTTATGCTGTATTGAATTCAGAGTCCAGAAAGACCTGCATAGAGAACTTCGTCCTTACCGTTATTGAATCATCAGCTAGTGCGCCATAAGCATTGCCGTCAAATCCGGTGTCGTCACATTGCCCAAAGCTTGCCACCCTGTATCGCCAATGGCTAGTGGCATACTGACAAGCATTGTTGTTTATATCCGGAATAAAGATAGCAGGAAATACCTTAGCTGAGCTATCATCCACCCTGGAGCAACTTGACACGCAGCTAAATCTGCTCTGCCAATTCTATCAGACCATAAGCACAACGTCGCTTAATGCCTTATTCTCCTATGTATGCATTCACATCTGTTTGAATGTAGCATGGCCTTCTTTCCATTGTTCCGCCTCCCACCCGAGCTCCGTAACCAAATTTATGAGTGCGCTCTCCATGATTCCAATGGGCTTCTTTACGAAAGATATAACGATGGAGCCGGAAGGTTGTACACAAGACCAAGGCGCTGTTCGGCCCGTGGCACTTTTATCAAGTGCCTCGGTCAGTTTTTGTCATGCCGCAGCATCAGAAAGCAAAAGGAATACAACGAAAACAATCAACTCAAATATGTCTGTAGGCGCCTGTATAACGAGACTAGGGCCTGGGTGTGTATTCCAACCTCATTATCATTGAGGATAACGTCGCTATGAACGCTCTCGACCAGTACACGCTTCTTCGTCGTTGGGCCGCGCTTCGCACCGTATCTATCAAATGCTCGTTATCAACCTTTGCCAGTAATCTTAGCTTCAGTAAGCTCACTGCCCTTGCAATGCACTGCAAGTCACATCCAATGATTTCAGTTAAAGTGTCTATACCATATTGGTCCCAAACGGGCCCTGATTTCATACCTTGCGGTATATACTTTCTGTCTGCTCTCCGAGCGGACTCACATTCTGCTGCGCGCCTAGCTCAAACGGTCCTAGTATCGCATTTTCCAGGTGACAACTTCGAGGTTTCGAAGACACCTTTGCAGGTGCCTTCCAATCTCAGATTTTTTCCAAAGGAGGAGCGGTTTAGTCGTCGGCGATTTGAGCAGAATTGTCTGAAAGGTTCGATGGTTAAGATGCCTACTACGCAGGCGGCTCTAAGGGACTTGCTAGGGCTTGTTAAAGGATGGTTCGATCATGGGTTGTAGAGAACGAGAAGTCCTAATGACCATGTTTCCAACATCAATCATGTTCTAAATTGACTGTGAGAAAGCCCTGACATTTAATATATCGGTTGTTTATAATACAGCTGAAGGAAGTAAATAGCAGGAAAGGCATTCAGAACTAGGGCCTAATACAGCGAAAAGTTACGAGGATGTTATCCAAAGATTCTGTCGTCACGAATACGTTGTATCCAAGAGGGGGTGTTGTAGAGTCGGATGGGGAACTCAGCCTGGTAGGGAAGATTAGCCTTTCTCACAAAGACATCTTTTTTCGAGTGTCAAGCAATTAGGTTTAATTTTAGACTATTCAACACCAGCAACTTCTTAAGTGCTAGCATGATCTCCTCTAAGATTTCCACACGCCGGACTTCATAGCGATCACATGTGACCTCAAGTTTCCACTGCCCCAGTATTTCTTAGGGCAGTAGTTAACTAGTCGATAAATCTTAATCAGAGCTTGTACATAAATTGTGTGGCGGCACTTAAGGTACCGTGGTTGAAGTATCCTTTATTTTCTTAGCCCGTTTATGCCCTTTATTAGGCCAGGTTTTCACATCTTCCCGTGTTTTATAGTCCATTCGCTTACTATCATGCGTATCGAAAAAAACGCATTACAATCATCGACGGCCCACTGCTTTGAGTCTATTACTGTAAGAATACTGAGGAAAGCACCATTTGTCAAATGCAGGTCATTTTATCCAGAGCATCTATAAACTAGGCTGAACAGGTGCCGTCAGCATTACCATCATCGTACCTGCTTAAAGGCCCATAATTTTCTAAATTCCGGAATAAAACCATAACAGATCACATACGAAAGCATTATCTACGTGTGTATCGTAACACTGTAACTGTTTGACGCTTTTACGCAAGAACATGACGAGATGCGCATTTGCTTTGGCAGCCTACTTTCTAGCAGTGGCTATAGCAGCACCCTTAGAAGAGTATACTCTGGCTGTTAGTATTTGAATTCTCCCGACTTAG
>JAJTIZ010000222.1:0-49480 GCA_021365335.1 Phaeosphaeriaceae sp. PMI808
AACTTATTTCCTAGCTACTAGATTATTTCCCTCTAACGCCTACTCTATAATCTTAGAGCCTATACTAAATACTCTCCTATTAAATCCTACCTATCTATATATCCTTCCTAAAATTAGCTTCCTCTATCTTAATCCTTCTTAAAATCTTACTAAGATATATCTTATTATAACTATTACTCTCTCCTTAGATACCTAATAGTAAAGCCCTTAGAAACTAAATTAGTAGCTTTAAAAGCCCCTACTCTCCTAATAGTAGAATAAGAAAACTATTAACCTATATATCTTAACCCTCTTCTAGTATACTTAATCTTAATAAGCCTAAAAAGTTATATAAATTAGTATACTCTTAATATAAGTTAAGGTAAAGACTCCCTATAAGAAGATTAAGTTATATTCTTAAGCTTAATAATACTAAAGCTAGATTAAAGTTATAGCTAGTATTATAGGGGCTAAGTTTATTAAGTAGATTAAAGTCTATATTTATTCGTAGCTAGTATATATAAAGTATAATTTTATTATATCCTTTAATTATATACTAGATATAATTAGCTTTATATAGGCTTATAATAACTAAATATTAAATTACTTTTATATTAACGGGGCTTAGGACATTAATAATCTATTCTACTAATTAAAGGTATAAGTTAGAAAGATATAACTCCTTTTTTAAGATAGTAGGTATTTTTATTATATAGATAAAATCTTAGGTTACTAGTAGTTCGCTAGGTAATTAAGTAAGGTTAATTAGTTTTACTACTTTAGTTTATATTTTTATTATATAGATAAAATCTTAGGTTACTAGTAGTTCGCTAGGGAACTAAGTAAGGTCGATTAGTTTTACTACTCTAGTTTATATTTTTATTATATAGATAAAATCTTAGGTTACTAGTAGTTTACTAGGGAACTAAGTAAGGTTAATTAGTTTTACTACTCTAGTTTATACAAGGGCCTAGAATACTAGGATAAAGGAGCCTTACTTAATTATTACCTCTTATAATAGGTTTAATACTCTACTAGGAGGAAATAAAGAGGTAGACGTTTAGATAAAGGTAACCTATAGAGTACTCTATTACTCTTTAATAAACCCTTACCTCTACTCTATATAGTTTATATATTACCTAATAGATATAGAGTAAGGTTAAAGGTTGAAATACTAGTCTATATACTATAGTAAGATAGGCTATAATAGTAGATAAAGTAAAATATAGATAAAGTATAATATACTATAATATAGTATAAATACCTTTAATTTTCCTATAAGTAGGAAAAAGTTTTAGTTTTCTATATATAGTCCTCTTCTAACTTATTTCCTACTAGGAAATAGATATCCTATAGTATATAGACTATAATAACTAGACCTAAAGGTATAGATTAGCTATCTTATTAGGTATAGATTATTAAATATCTACTAGATCTAGATACCGTCGATAGTAAAGGTAATAAGTACCTATAATATTATCTTTAATAAGTATATAATCTTTAATAGTAAAACTAAGGACCTAATAGATAACCTTATATACTAAACTTTATAAGAGATAGCTACTTATATAAGAACTATTAAACTCCTAATACTAACTTATTAGCTAGAGATAGAGTCCTTCTATAAGGACGATACTAAACTAGATACATTAACCTAAAGTAATAAAGTAGACCTACTTAACTACTACTAAGGAAGGAAGATTAGGGATTACTACCTAACTCTACTATACTCTCTGCTACCTATAGTACTACTAGCTTAGTTAATAGCTAGTAATCTATTAGAGACTATAATAACTTACTATAATAACTCTAGTACGTCGAAAACTATACTATAGGTAGCTACCTTTATAGCTAGTATATAAGTAGGAAACGTTAGGTAATATAGAGGAGAGATAATAGATAAAGTAAAGATAAAAAGGATACTCGCTAGAGGCTTAAAGCTCTATTAAAACTAACTCCTACCTCTACTAATATACTAAATATACTTAGAGAATTATCTAATAGGTAAACTATTTAAAGAAGTAGAGTAAGCTTACCTAGCTAGCTATTAGTAGATAAGATTATAGACTAAAGTACTAGCTAAATCTATTAGACTATCTAGCTAGTAGATACTTAACTATATATAGGTATATATATATAAACTTAATAAGTATTATTAGTTTATTAAGTATAAAGCTAGACTAGTCGTCTATAGAGACTAGTAACGAAATATTATATTATAGGATACCTATACTACTATACTAACTAGTCGCTTATTTTAATTACTTATAGTAATTGCAGCTAAATACAATCTTAAACTAAAGTAGTATAATATTATAAATACCTTTATTTATACTATAATTAATAGAGAGATATATATAAAAATACTAAAAGGCTATTAAAAGAAAGGAATACTACTCTAAGTCTAAAAGGCCTTATATAGACTATAAATATTACCTCTACTCTAGTAGAGAGAGTTTATATTAATACTTAATAATATCGGCTTTTAAATAGTACTATATAAGCTATACTACCTAATTAAAGATAGTATTATTATCTTCTTCTACGTAGACGATATTATTATAGCCTACGATAAAAGGAAGGCTAAGAAAGTTAAATAAGTAACTAGTCTTCTATAGAGGAAGTATACTATAACTAGAGGAGTAGATCTTTAGTAGTTTCTTAGCGTAGAAATTATATAAGATAGAGAGTAATATCTTATCTAGCTCTTATAAGCTATATACGTTAATAAGATAAGCTAGCTTATAGATAGATAAGATATCTACTATAATACTCTAATAACTATAGTTAAGCTTAAACTAAATAATAGCTAGGTAACGCTGTCTAAAATTAATAAGTATTAGTATAAAATTAGCTCTCTCCTATTTATAGCTATAACTACTTATCTAGATATAGCTTTTATAACATTATAATTAGCTTAATTCCTCTTAAATCTAAGTACTAAGTATTAAGTAGTAGCTAACTAAGTCCTTATATATTTATTAAATATAAGATAGAGAGCTCTATAGCTTAGCGGAGGCGACTTACTATAAGTAGTAAGTAATATATTATTTACTAATAATATAATAGACTAAAAGAGCTTATAAGAATATACTATTAAATTATTTAATAGACTTATTATATAGAGAGCTAATAAATAAGATATAGTTATAAACTCTACTACTAAAGCTAAACTACTAGTACTATTATAAGTAGCTAAAGAGGCTATATTTACGTTAAGACTACTAGACGAGCTATAAATTAAATTAGATATAGATTAAATCACGATATAATATAATAATATATAAATAATCTAGCTTATTACTAAAGAGCTAGCTAAGCTCTAAACTAAGCTAAAGTATATTAATATCTATAACTACTAGCTATAGTAAGAAGTATTAGCTAGCTAAATTAAAATTAAATATACTTAGTTAATAGAGATAACTACCGATAGCTTTATAAAGGTACTACTAGGGAATAAATAGGAAAGCTTCCTAAGCTAGCTTAGGCTAGTAGAAGTAAAGGAGTAGTAGGTAATAAATAAGGCGCCTCTTAATGAAATTTAAACTTAGCTTAATAACCTTATACTTACTTAATAAGTCCTAGTCTAGCTTAAAGAGCTTTAAGCTAAAGGGGTATATTAGATAAGATAAGTAATCTAGTCGAGCTACCTATAGGGCTAGCCTATAAGCTAGTATACGAGACTTAGATATCGATCGAGATAGTAATCGATTTAGTACGCGCGCGCACGTGCGCGCACGTACTCTACTAGCTAGGCGAGCTAATTAGTAGATTCTAGGTATACCTAGAGTCTATTAGTAACTCGCTAGCTAGCTATATTATTAAGGAATAACGATAATTAATCTAGATAATTAATTAATTCAATTATTATTATATATTAATAAATTATCTTTTTACTACGTATAATAATTATATCCTTTTATTACAATATTATCTAGATTAAGATAAACTATTAAACTACCTTAAATCTAATAGATTGTTACTACTACTATTACTAAGATTATCGTCGCTACTTAACTCTAAGTTAAAGCTATCTAGGAGGCGAATAAGCGAGCTTTATATAATATCCTCTAATAAATCTAGCTCGCCTAGCCTATATAGAATTTATTATTTAAAGTTAGTCTAACTAGTAGCTCTATTAGTAATCTTACTACTACCTATCTTACTACTACCTATCTTATAAACAATCTCCTAGACGAGATAATCGTTAATATTAGTATTAGAGTAAGCTTCTTCGCCTTTAGTTAAGATATTAAGTTTACTAATAAATTACTATAGAATTACAATACTAGGGTATTTATAATAGAAGTAAATTCTAACGCGACGCGCGTAAATCAATAATATAAATAATATAAGATAACTAAGAAAGATTACCAAGTATAATTAATACTAATATAAGCTAATATTACGCCTAAAACTTAGCTTTTATAGTAGGTAGCGCGCTACGCTAGCTTTAGTTACGCTAGCCTTATTAGTATACCCGATAGCTCTTATTAGTATACCTATTAACCTTTCCTATAAATTAGGGAGTAGTACTACACTATACTATAATAAGATAGGATCTATACGCGTTCTGCGCTACACGCACACGTCCTTAGGATAAGGCATGCGAATACTTAATTAGGGTAGATTAAGGGTAGATTCGCGATGCATAATATACTAGGCGAGATAGGCGAGAGAGACGAGATAGGCAAGATGAAGCAAGATAAGTGGCTTTCTACTTATAAGATTATAAGATTGCTGCTAAGCAGCCCCTCTCTGGTGTTGTTTACGAACCGTCGAACTATAATTAATTAATCTTCTACTTACTCTTAAGCTTATTTTCTTAGAATATGTACTAAACTCTTCTGCGTAACTATACGCCCAATATTTACTAATGTTAAGCCACTTAAGATTTCAAAAACTGCGAGATGTGCACCAGTTTCTTTAGCAAGCCAATTGCGCAACTCTAACCCAACTAATGAGTCGGCTCCATATGCCTCCAACGTCTCATTGATGTCAACCTTTTCTAACTTCCGGCCTAGGATCTGGCTCAGTTTGGTGCCTAGTGCGTTGGCAACAAGCAGGCTCCTCTCATCTGTTGATGTAGCACGAATAAATTCTGCTTTCAAATTCTGTCCTTGTACAATGGGATTCTGAGCATTCACTGCTTTTAGGCTGATTCCATGCATATACTGGAAAATGTTCGACTGCATATATATCGGAATATCCTTTCCTTTGGCAAGAATATCGACCGGGAGCTCCAGCCCAGTAATTACCTGACTCTGCTCCACGCCATAGTCCAGGTTAGGGTCACAGTAATGGTCCAGCATAGCAAATACTTCAGCTAGGCTATTTGGGCGCAGTAGGTCTTGCCGTAGTAAATGGTCCATAACCTTTCGGTTGCTGGCAACGAACCCTTCGTTCAGGACAATCCCCAAGTCTATCGAGACAGCTTTTTCCCCTATAGAGACCCTGTACCTCGCTAATCCGTCTTCGTATGTGTTCCCAGCGGCGTAGTTGGATTGGCCACGATTTCCAAATATACCACACACTGAAGAGAGAAGAATGAAGAAGTCCATGCCAGACGGGAGTACTGCGTGCAGATTCCAGGACCCTTGAACCTTGGGCCGGGTAGCCTGTTGCCATTTATCAAATGTCATGGTACTAAACGTGGAGTCATTCAGCACCATTGCAGCTTGGAAACAACCCTTAACCACTGGCATAGTCGTTGAACATCCTGCAATAGCCTTTTTCAGTGACGTCTGGTCCGTAATGTCGCAGACAGGACACTGGATATTGATACCTGCTTCTATTAGTTCGGTCATCATTTCTTGTGCCCTTCCGCGGGGACCGGACCGAGAGAGTAGGACAAGGTTACGCGCGCCGCGCCTGACGAGCCAGCGAGCAATGCTGCAACCAATGCCACCGAAACCCCCTGCTATCACGTACGTGGCATTTGCAGAGAAGCTATACATGGCTTTTGGCCCTCGTACAATCTGCCAGAATTAGCATCCTCCGAAATGTTTGATCCTTCCAGGACAGATACTCACAGGCAGCGAATCTTTGCTGTGTACCTCTACTACAATCTTCCCTGATCTCGTGCCGCTTTGCATAGCACGCACTGCCTCTTCAACTTCTGATAATTTATAAACGTGCAGCGGGTATGAGACTTGAAATTTCTTTTCAACAAACATGTTCATCACATCAGTCAGCAAGCGCTGCCCTATTGTGTTCTTTTGCTGCATGACCATGGTCAAGTCCACTGATGAAAAGGAAGCGCTCTTTGTGAACGTGTGCATCGGAAGATCATTCTGGGAGAAAGCATCTCCAAGGCCAATCTCCACAAAGCGGCCAAAAGGCGCGATGCACTCCCATGAAGCTTCAAGGATGCGGCCAGGAAGAGAGTTGATGATCACGTCGACACCTCTATTCGCCGTTCTTCGCATGATGCTTCTAGCAAATGACGTATTGCGACTGTATAGTATATGGTCCTCTTTGATGCCATAGACATCCATTAGCAATGTCTTCTTTTCATGTGAACCGACAGTAGCAAACACCTCAGCTCCAATGCGCTGTGCTAGCTGGACAGCTGCTTGTCCTACGCCCCCAGATGCGGAGTGGATCAATACAGTCTCACCCTTTTGTAGATGTGCGATGTTCACCAAAGAGTGATAAGCCGTGCAGTACACTGTAGGTATACCAGCAGCCTCAACAAACTTCATATCGTCAGGTATTCGTCTGATATGACCCTTATGGGCCCGTATATACGTCTTGAACGAGCCTAACGCACTTACAACAACTCGGTCTCCTATTTTGACATTCGTGACTTCGCTGCCAACCTCTTGAACAATCCCAGAGCATTCAGAGCCAAGATTGTGAACTGCATTTACACGGCCTAGAAGTGTGAGGCAATCTTTGAAGTTAATACCAATAGCGCGCACCTCAACGCCCGCCTCATCTGGCAAGATGGGTTGATTGAATGATGCCTCGTGCGAAAATTCGATCGTGTCTAGGATACCTGGAGACACTATATTGAGTCTGAGTTTCTGCTTTCCAATCTTTTCGTAGAATCTCCGACGTCCAGTGTGTTTGAACACATGCTGATTCAGGCGTTTCGCTCTGCTCAGACGATTTATGCAAAGTCGCCCGTTAATCGTTGCATACTCGGTTTCAACATTCGTCTCTCCGCGGGCTAGTTTACCTTGGATTGTTGAGAAGACCCGAGCGATATTATCAACAGCAGTGGCACTCAGGTCTTCCAGTGCTAGTGTTATCAAGGTGATTTCTGGATTCTCGTGACGAACAACTCGGCAGAGACCGTCACTAATGTCATAGTCTGGAGATCGTGGCTCATTTGAATCCCCTCCCTTTACCCACAGAATGTTGCGACAGTGGCTCAGAATCCTTTGAAGGTCAAGGAATTCTTCTTGTTTGATGTCACGTAGCATTGGTGTCCCCGTCTCGAGAAGTATGAAGTCGTGATTAGGTGATGCTTTGCATAAAGCTACCGCCTCAGAAAGAGTGATTACTCTTGGCGAGGTAGAGATTGGGAGCTTTTGAGATAGCGTGGAGACAAAGTTATCTTGTCTAGAGGACTTATTGTTTATGATGAAAGTTGGCGCCGCCTGAAGTGCTTCTGCAAAAGTGCTAACCTCGCCCACGGCCGTCGAGATAACAAAGCTCCACAGGTGGCAGTTCTCATTCACATGATCCCGAAAAAGGAGATCTGTCCCAGAGAAGTTTGAGGCTTTCAAGAGGCTATCCCATCGTTGTTCACTGAGGCATGGGCTCATCTGTCGTTCTTTCTCGGAAGCCAGCCACCAGCCCGGAAGCAGGCCAAAAACGAATCCGGTTACCAATTTTTGAGGCTGAGTCATTTCTTTCATGATCAGTTTTCCACCGGGTTTAAGGAGCCCTCGCACATTCTGTAGTGTTTGCTGTAGATTTGAAGTGGCATGAAATATGTTGTCCGCGATAACAACGTCGTATGTTCCCTCCTCGAACCCTTGAATCTTAGGGCTTCTTTCAATATCGAGAGTTTGAAATTTCATGCGGGACTGCACAGAGAACTTTTCTTGCGCTTGAGAGAGGAAAGAGGCACCAATATCTGTGAACATATATTCCCGATACCGCGGACCCATCTCCGGATCTGCGATAGTTTTTAGGATGGAATCCGTAGAGGAACCAGTACCGGCGCCAATTTCCAGCCATTTGAGGTCAGGCGATTTGTGCACGAGACTATCGATGTAGCGGCTAAGAGGGTCCGTCGCAGTAGTAGCCTCATTCACCCCACCGTAAAATTTATCCATCTTTGAGTCTTCTCCGAACAGAAGCTGGAGCGGATCCACATCTCCGATTAGAATTTTCCCTAGATTGCGGCCTATCTCGATGTACACCTCACCTCGGATGTCAGGAAGAAGTCTTTCACAGAGCCGGTCCAGGCTTGCATTGTCAAGCAGTGGACTTTCAGGCAGAGGGCGAAGTTGCGCACGTAACCAAGAAGCATACCTCTCCATTGATGGGGTGACTGCGATACCTTTCTTGTCTAAATCTTGAAGTGTCCGGGCACCAAATTGGACTGATATCTGCCGTAGGTTCTCGTACCAACCGACGGGCTCGTTCTCTTTGTTTCTTGCGGCCTCGCAGTATTTCTGAACTTGGTCTGTATCAAGAGTGTCCAGATCGACACCCCACTTCATGTACCAGCATTTGTCTCCTGCATGATCAAGCGTCTGAGAAATCTCAGTGGAGGTGGAAATGGACTTCAACTCTAATCCTTCAATGGTAGCCTTCACAGAAATACTCGAGGCGTCGATCATTGTGATATCAAATAACCCAATGGTTTCAACAGTAGGATCAAACTTGGCGAAGGCTTGCTCAGAGTTTCCGCACTGACCTAATCCAGATGCAGCAATCCACATATTCTTGATGCGCCTTGGTATGAAGCTCTGTGGGCGATTTACCCCACCGAGTGCCGCCAAGCAGAGGTGAAAGACGCCATCGAGCCTGCTAGGGTGTACGAGATAGTTTGAAGGGTCGGAGGTATAGTCGGGAAAGTATGGGAGTAATTTAGCGATGGCGATCCCGTCATTACTAAAGCGTACGTCATCTAGCGCTTGGAATGTTGACCCATAGTCGAGCCTGGCATCTTCCCGGAGTGCCTGATACATGCTCTCAGTCTTCCAAGTTTTATCACAAGCCGCCACCACATCCTTATACTCTTCAATATCCAGCGATCCCCGCTCGTCTTGTTTATGGTCTAGGCTAGATTTTACATTCGTATAATCAGCACGAATTTTGCCAGAGCATGCAAGCTCCTGGTTATGAGTGGACCTGTACGAGATGATGCGGAAGTTGTACTCCATTGACCCTTGTTCCCTTCGAACAATAGTGGACAAGTGTACGTGGACCTCGGTGGCCTTCTTATCATCCGAGATTATAATTGGAGCACAGAAGTTTAGGTTCTCTAGCTCCCATGCTGAAGGGGCTCGTTGCTCAGCCTCTGCTAGCTGTTTAGCAGCTTCGATAGCCATGACGATCATGCCGGCTGCCGGATACAAAATCACTTTATCAACTCTGTGATCTCGGATCCACGGCATGTCATCTTCATTGATGATAAATTTCCACTGTGATTCAAAGGGATTGGGATCTCCAATTCGGGTTCCTAAGAGATCGTGGTTGGGATGAGACCGATTGCGGAAGTTTCTGTTTGAGAGAGCCTCTTCCCAGTACACAGTTGAGTGATTGAATTCGTAACATGGGATGGATGGAAGAAGCATCTTTTCTACTCCAGGAAACGATCTGAATGAGGTTATACGTGATAGATCGACCTTGAAGTTTTGGGTATAGAGCGTTCCGATCGCTTTTAGCATGGACGAAAGCGCTGATGTGTTTCTGATCAAGGCTGAAGCATAAACAACTTCATTCCTTCTCAAGGACTTCAAAATATCTTGAAGTGGACCCTTGAGTGTAGAGTGGGGTCCAATTTCTAACCAACCATTTGTTCGAATCTCAGAAAGATGCCGGCAATCCAAGCTCTTGAAGTTTTCCGAATTCGGAAGCGCGTTACAGAGAGTCATCGCGCTAAGAAAGTTCACAGGGGAGACTAAGTTCCGAACCCAGTATTTTGCGGAGCAGATCACCCTGGCATCTACTAAGGAACCTGTAACAGAAGAAATCATCCGTGGTCGATTATTTGAAGCCTGGCCGGGTTCAAGAGTGCCCAAGGAAGACATGTATTCGCCACTTATAAGGCTCATCTGCGGGGAATGATATCCAAGGTTGACCTTCAACTTTCGGGCGAATACATTCTTATCCTCGAGATACGAGATGAAAATACCAAGCTGGCAATTGAGGCCTGAGATAGTGACGCTGGAAGGGCTATTAATGCAACTGATTGTGAGAGACTGCGGAAGCACCTGTGACTCGAGATCGTTCTCTAATCTCAAGATTTCCGTGCGTGCATCATTGTACGAGAGCCCGACAGCTGCCATGGAGAATTTTGCGACACAGGAACTTTCCAACTTGGAACCTAGAGCTCCCCTGAAGTATGATACTTTTACTGCAGAAGCTTGCGAAATATGACCCGCAGCATAGGCTGCAGCAATCTCTCCGGATGAATGTCCAACTACGATAGAAGGTGTTATATCCAGCCAATACATCAAATCTGTCAACGCAAGTTGCATGCAGGTGGTAATAACCTGGCTAAATTGTGCTTGTTGTAGCAATGCATCGTCTGTGTTGATATCGAGGTAATCCAGTAACGACCATGTGACCCCGAGGTCTTGAAGATGCCCCTGTGAACGATCAATACTCTCTCTAAATACTGGTTGCAAGAGTAACTCTCGGCCCATGCCCTTCCACTGCGAGCCCTGCCCGGTGAAAACAAAGCCAAGATTCAAATCATGACCTAAGCCTTGGACCGGCGTCGACACAACAGAATCAAGGGTCTCTAGTTGGCTGACTATATCAACCACGCTAAAGGACCGCCATGATAGCTTGGGGCGACATTGAAGCGTGTAAGCATAGTTTGAAAGGTAGTCCTTCGGATAGCTGTTTTCGAAGTTCTTGAGGTACGAACTGTGAATTTTTGCTTGTCGAGAAACGCCCGCTTCGTCGGACGCAGAGAAAACGAACAGCTGTGGTGTGAAAACATCTTCGTCTTTAGCCCTGTAACTTCGACATGGCCATTGATTTTATATCCATTTGTAGGCCCTTTGATAACGCCATTCGTGCGAACTTTTATCGTAGGATCATCTCGGATCGATTCACGAGACTTACGTGGAACTGTGCAATGATTCCCTTCAAACCTCTCGATGATAGATAGGAATACACATCATCGAGAATACAATGCGCATTGGAACCCCCAAACCCAAAGGAATTAATAGAAGCTCTTCTAACGGGACCATCTGGCCACTCAGTCAGTGTTTGCGGAAACTTTAGATGAAAGAAACGGTCGTCAATGGCTGGATTTAGCTCTCTGAAGTTGGCATTTGGCGGTATGATCCCCTTTTCAAGAGCAAGGATAGTCTTTATAATTCCAGCAAGACCACTCGCACCCTCCAAGTGACCAATGTTGGATTTGACGGTGCCCACATATATCGGATCCTCGTCAGACCGGTGTCGACCAAAGACTTCACCAATTGCTCGTGCTTCAATGGGATCTCCAACAGCCGTGCCAGTTCCGTGTGCTTCAAAGAAACGTGTCCTCCCGGCATCGAGGTTTGCTGTTCGGTAGGTCTGTTGGATAAGGCGTGCTTGCATATCTTTACTGGGTTGTGTAATACCTCCATTCGTACGCCCATCTTGATTTGATCCTACGGCTCGGATCAATGCCCGGATCGTATTTCCATCTCTTAATGCTCTCGACAAAGTTGTTATAATGAGGGTTGCAAACCCTCCCCCCGTGCGTACCCATTCGCACGAGAGTCGAAGGGAAAGCATCTGCCCTGAGGCGATAGAAAGTTCATGTTTGATAGAACTATGTTCATTTCAGGTGAAAGTATCAGATTAACCCCTGCAACAATGGCTGTTTCAGTCCTTTTATTCCACAGTCCTTGACATGCTAGGTCTAGAGCAACCAAGCTGCTTGAGCATGCTGTGTCGATCGTCATGCTGGGGCCTTTCAAGTCGAAGTGCCAGCTTATGCGGTTGGACAGGATTGATTGCGATGATCCCGTTGCAGCATATTTCGGGATCTTCTGGATGTCACGGAGAATATGGGAAGTAAATTCTGAAGAGAAGCAACCGACATGGACCGATGTGTTTGACCCAGCTATATCCTGTAATATGCCAGCATTTTCGAGTGCGTGGTAGGTTGTCTCCATGAGGCCTCTTTGGCTAGGGTCCATAGATTTGGCTTCGGAAGGCGCAATAGAGAAGAACGAAGCATCGAAATGACGGAAATCGCTTTTAAGGAAGTGTGCTTCCTTACTGTGGATCTATGAATACGTTAATCTTCGCATCTACGAATATTCTGCAACAACCTACTGAGCCTGACTTCTTCGGATCCGAACTATGGAAAGCATCGATATTGATTCGATCGGAAGGAAATTTGGATGCTGCGCACTGTCTCCCAACTAGGAGATCCCAAAAGGCATCCTCTGTAATTGCTCCTCCTGGAAATTGAAACGATAATCCAATGATAGCAAGGGGCTCCGGCGTGTCTAGTTCCTCAATATTGGTGCCGTTCGTAGACATTTCCACTATAATCGATGATGACGGTGATGCTTTGCTAGTAGGAATCATGGACTGCGTCACAGTCGGGGTGGTGAATATCCGCACTAGCTAACGCAGTAGACCGGTGTACGAATGGGTCTTCGAAGAAGAGAATAAACGCGCTCGGTAGTTAGGACACTAGAGAAATGTAATATTGCAGTTGATTGTGAGAAGAATGGCTACCCTGTAAGAATAATTCGCCCCTCTCTATATATACCAGCCTAATATTCACGTGATCAGTCTACATTAGGCCACAATAAGCTACATCGTGCTACCCAAGGCTTATATCTGACAGCCCGTGGAACTCTATACCTGGCACAAAACAGGCTGTGTTATCATTAGATGATTTTATATGCTGTACTACATTGTGCACTACAAGCATTTGGTTGTGGATCCCCCTCTTCCAAGCATATCCCCTCGGCCATCCTGCTGAGGATTGGCTGATGTCCCGACTATAAAAGGACTGAGGGTTTTGAAATACAGATATCGGCAGTGCAAGAACCAGGATTAAGGGAGAGGTAGATATTATTTTATAGTTATAAATGGGTTGACACAGTCCTTGAAGAGGAATGACCAAACTTTGACAACTAACACCTATACTTTGGTTGCCCGATATGCAATTTCACCGGCCCAATCCATTCTCCTATGTTATGAGCGGGGAGCATTGGCAATCTAGAGGGAAATATACATCCAACCTATGATGCATCGACATGCTGCCCTTGGAAAACTGCTCTTCTAATCACCTTCACTGATCCAGTGAGACTATTTGGAATATTTGGACCAGGTGCTTCATGACCACCGCCGTGCACAAAGACCGACAAGGTATTCCTATCAAACAATTGTGTAGTGTTTTCGTCTCCAGTGCTGGACGTGTCTTGCTCACCCACAATTACAGCCGCCGGAAGATTTATTGGGGTCACTCCTACAGGTAAGCCTGGGATTGTCTCGGCCCTCAGCAAATCCAGTAATTCACAGGCGTTGGTGGAAGCAATTAGAATAGCGCATTTGAACGGCTGTGCCGCCTGCGGATTCTCATGTTGATATCGCACCATGTATGCGATGGCCAATAGGGCACCTTGACTGAAACCCATCACACCGTCAAACGGTCCTTCAATAGCAAGGTATACCCCTAGTTGGTCTAGTGCAGCGGCGCAGCTCGAAAGATTTGCAGGGTCGAAGTACCCCCAATGAAGTTTTTCAGGATCAGAAATTCCGGCGAGACCTGATATCGGCCCGGTTAACGTAAGCATACTAATCATCGGAGTGAAGTTGAATGTACCAGTCGCCATTGGCCAAGGTACAGACCCTTGTACAAACTCATATATATGATCATCGCCAAGTTCGTATCGAAGAGCAGCTGGTGGCGCGATGAATTAGGTCACCATCTTTATTCCCGGGCTAAGAGCACCATCCAAGCATACCTGTTTGGGTTTTGAAGATCTATAAAGTGGTCAAACTGGTAAATCGATGCAAACATAATTCAAGGAGCAAATACCTGACTGCTTGTACCGAGCCCATGGAGGCAAAGAAACCGCATGCTGGATTCTGTGAGGCACTGATATGATCTTTCATGCGATGTTGTCCAGTGCGTAGGTAATGCAATAGGCCATGGGCGAGGTTGAGAAGGACTGGCAACAAGAAACAGTCACCGCTGCAAGCTCTTCAAATAATAAACCATTACTGGCTAGGCGCTTGCATATTTTGCTCGGCAATTTTCTGGAGTGTCTGCACCGATTAAGTACCGTACCCTAGAGATCTGCGTGTCACGCCGGCTCCAGTTCAACGGCTTAGGGAGATAGCAGGGATTTGGAGAAATTCAGAATTAAGGTTGCATCGCACTAATATCAGCTGCGCCACAGAAACGTTCCGCATTTACCCTATTGGACATGTCCCATTGAATTGTTTTCGGACTCCGAAGAGAAATTGATGGAAGACTAGATATGCTTGTAGCTTTTGCTCTTGGACTATCTCTGATATCCTAGCAATATTTTCGGACTCCGATAATATATTAACGAACTACCAGATGCAGTTGCAACGTTCGCATATTGACAGTGATCGGAATGGTCTCGTCTGGTCTGGTCTGAGGGTACAGACCAGACCAGACCAGATGATTACATAAGGACCGGTCCGACCAGACCGGTCCGACCAACAAGACCGCCAAGAATGAGGCTGAAGAAAAGGAAGAAACAGAGGAAATGTATTTTATTACTAACTATCAATCCAGTCGTCTTCATTCTCACTATCCTCGATATCCCATGCGCTGCTGGACTTTGGCCTCGCCTAACTAGCCAATAGTGTGGATCACCACCTGATGCACGTCCCCACCTAATGCACGGTTTCCACCCATCTTGGCCACACAAAGATGAGGTTATTGCCCCCACATAAGAGCTACTATCGCGAGATTTTTTAGAGTATTGATCTATTGAGCTGAGAGTATATATTGTATTGATTATTTATTGTTAGTAACGCTTAGGGCGGTTGATTTTGCGCCCGCGAGACGATGTGGGCGGTGCGCGCTACTCTACATCCTCCATCTCGCCAACCTCCACATCTTAAGCTATACTACGTTTATTATTTGCGACGTTTTTGCGCTATATTATAGAGGCTTTTCTAGTGATCTTAACATCGTTTTAGAGTTATTTTTCAACGTTGCGCGCGAGTTGAGCCTCTGCGCGATTATAAGCTTTTTAAGCCCTCTTAGCGTCACGGGTAGCCTTAGCTACAGCACGATTTTAGTAGCGCTCCTCTATCAACTTAGCTTTCTTAGCTTTAGCTACCTCTCTTAGTTTAAGCTCCTCTATTTTTTAGAGTTATAGCTCTTTAGCTGCAGCTTATTTTTGAACCTCACACTCACGGGCGCCTCTAACTTTACTTAGCGACTAAAAGGCTACTCCTCTATTATATTTAGTAGGTACTTTAAGTAGTAGAGGTTTACTACGCTAGCAGCGCTTTTTCTTATTAGCGAGAGTACTATAGAGGCCCTTATTCTTATATTTAAGTATACTATTTTATATAGAGATCTTATATATTATATAGGAGAGCTACTAAGTATTTTTATTATATATATTATTGAAAAACGTCTTTAAGAGACTATGTATTTTACGCTAGTCGCTTATACTAAGTACTAATACTAATAAGATACCCGATAAGCTTATAGATAGGCGGCTATTACCCTTAACTTTAAAGTATTAGAGTATAACCTTAGGATTAAAAGGTATAATCCTAGTAGCGCTAAAGGCTTTAAGTATCATTTTTAACTTAAAAGCTATATTCTAGGAGCTATAAAATAGTCTAAAAAAGTCCCTCTTTATAATAGTTATAAGCCCTTAGTAGGTATCTATATACTTAGCGAGCTATATAGTATATACTAAGGATAGTAGCTTAAATATAACGATGTTAAGAGGCTAGAGTGTATAGGTTGAGTATAGTAGATATATAGCTAAGAGGATCTTATAGGCGTTATAATACTTAATAAACTCTATTATTATATAAGATCTATAGCTATCTAAGATTAGTAAGTAATACTAGCGACGAGCTTTCTTATAAGTCTCGCGGTTAAATACTTATTTAAGCTACTATAGCCCTAACTTATTATTTATCTATCTAGATAGTAAGCTTATAAAGAACGTTTTATATATAGATAGGTTAAAATCTTAGAGCTAAGTATCTTGAATATTACTAGAAGTAGTAGCGTAGATTAACGCTAGCGTTAGCGTAGTCCTATTAGCGTAAATATATATAATAGTTATAATCTACTCTCTATTACTACTTTATTTAAGATAGTAGAACTTTCTATAGTCGTATAACTAGCGTGAGAATACTCGTTTAACTTTTATAATATATCTAATTAAGAAGCCTTTCTTATCTATATTATATATATACTAGGGTTTAATACTATACTTATTAATTTTACGTTATAAAAGGTTAAAATAGAGTATATATTTATATATAGAGTTAGCGTTTTAGTGCGTAGAGTTAATACTAGAGGCCTAGTATATAACGAGCTTATCGCGGTATTAAGTAATAAAGTAGTTAATATAGTTTTTTCTAGCTGGTTTTTAAGCTATCTCTATAGCGAAATTTCGTATTATCTCTCTTAAAGGTAGTAAGCCTCTCTTATAAAGCTTATTATAATACTATATAAGCTTATCTTCTTATTATAGGTTAAGTAATTAGTCGTTGTATATTTTCTCGTTACGCGCGTGTATTTTGCCCCAGCATCGTCTTAATAGCGTTATTTAATCAATACTAAACCTTTTCGCGATTTCTATATAATTAGGTTTTTCTCTAACGCTTAGTAATTCTATAGCTATAATCGCAGCCTTAATATCACCTATATTAGCTAAGATATTAATAGTTGAAGTTGGGGTAGAAACTTTAGTGCGGTAGGGAAAACGTATATTAGGTAGGGACGTACATTAGGTAGTAATCTACACTACTATCTATACGCTCGTAACGCGTATGCGCCGTAACGCGCATTCCAACCACTTAACCCTCCTATCTTATACCCCTAATATCTTAACGCTATGATGTCGCTAGAGGAAGCTATAATAGAGAGACGTATAGCAGATATAGATAAACCTATCCTATATACTCACTTGGCTAAAAAACATAGTCTTATGCGCTTAACTTTAACGCGCTAAGAGTAGGGCTTAAGCGTATTACGTAAAGAGAAGGCTATTATATAATAATTACTTATACCTATATAAGAATTAGAGCTTATATAGTATATAGAAGACCTTACTAAGCGTTACCTACTACCTATAAGGATAATAATCAAGAATTTCGCTACTAAGATTACTAAGAAGGAGCCCTTAGATAGCTAAGTTACTAACTTCCTATACTATAACCGCGACTAGCTTATCTTATAATAGGCTACTACTATAGACTCTAATTACTATAGCGTAGATAGCTAGTAAAAGTATAAGTAGTACTTTAACCTTATATACCGCAAAATAGAGTAATACTCTATAGAACTAGCGCATACATATAATATAGATAAGAAGGGCTTCGCTATTAGGAAGATCTCTAAGTTAAAGAGGGTATTTAGTAAGCCTCTATATAAGTAAAAGTATAGTTAGTAAGCTTCTTAAGATAGTAATTATAAGTAGATTACGCTCCTCTTATATATCTATAGTAATAGGACACTCCTTCCCCTAGGCCTTATTTATACAGTAGATATCTAGAACGTATAGTCGACCTAGGTAGATAATTTAGATAGAGAGAAATACTTAGTATTTATTACTATTTCTCCTTCTAGCTAGACGAATAATAACGTAGGCCTTAGCTAGCTTAAGTAGGTATTTAACTACTTTACTAAGTATAAGATAAGGAGAAAGTACTATCTACTTATTATAGATAGCTATAGGAGTTACCTAATAATAGCTTTTATTAAATTCTATAATTATAATAAGATTATTATAGCTATATATCTACTATATAGTACCTATACGCTTTAGCTATTAGATATAATTTACTTTAGTCCTTTAGCTAGTAACTATAGTAAAGGGCTTATAGAATACCTTTATAATAGCTAGGGCTTAGTACTAATAAAGAAGGGTAACTTCTTCTATCTTTTCTAGGACGCCTAGGTAAAGACCTTTACTAAGAAGCTTATACTTAGCGCCTTTAAATATACTAGTTTAATACCCTTTAACCCTAACGTTATACTTAATAAGTTTACTATAAAGGAAGCTAAGCTACTAAAAACGCTACTACCTATTCTAAGAGTATATAATAGGAAGGATTAGTATACTATTAATAGGTATCTATAAGCTTATATAAAGGATAAGTACTTATCTAATATAGTAATTATAAGGGAAACTCTTTACTATCTTTCTATTTAAAACTAGCTCCTTTAGATAGAAAATAATAGGCTTTAACAAGCGCTTAACTAGTAGAAGAAGGGTAATAAAAGAGGTAAAGCTCTACCCTTAATTTAGTAGTAGAACTAGGAGGTAAATACTTAATAGTAGTCTCCTTTATATATTAATGAAGCTTAGTAACTTTAGGATAAAGTAGATAAGGTAGAGAAGGTAGAGGAGATTAGAAAAGTAGACGTAGCTAAGCTTTATAAGTCTACTCGCCGCCTTAAGTAGAAGCTTAAGGCTAAGAAAGTAGGGAAGTAAGAGAAGGAGAAGAAGGAGAGGGAGGAAAGGAAGGCTATAGAGCGCAAAATAATTAACGAACGTAAGGTAGAAAGAGAGCGTAATAAGTAAGCTCGTAACTCTTAAAAAGCTATATAAAAGACTATAAAAGGTAAGCGTAAGGCTTTAATAGCTATAGAACTAGCTATAAAGCGTTTTCGTAGTACTAGAGGTGCCTAGCGTCCCCCTACTATTTATAAGCTACTCTTAGCACCTATAGTAATAGTTAACAGCCGCGGCCGCAAAATACTTTAGCTACGCAAGTTTTAGTAGTAAATTTTATCGTATAGGTCCATAGATTACTCTATTAAAAATTCTAGTTAAGATTAGGGTTGTATGTAGCTCTATAGACTTAAGTTCGCTGGTGATGGTTGGGGCCGATAGTGCGCGTTATAGCGCATGCGCGTTACGAGCGCACAGATAGTAGATGAGTCTAGTTAGCGCTCGGGCCAACGGCAAGGCTGCAACCTCATCCATCTCACGCACCTATCTCACTCGTACAATATTACATATTACTACCACAAACTACGCCCAATTTGCTCCAAACTACGCCCAATATACCGCCGCCAGTAAACGCTATAACTCACGTGCGGCTCGGGGTGAGATCTCTGGCAACTCAGTTCCAAATGGGAGACTCCGGAGAACCAATTTGGGCTGTTTTTACTGCCAAATACCTACATGCAAAGGTCAATGCTAGTCCGATCACATGAACGAGGTTAGGAAGCAATCTCAGTACATATAACTACATCTCAATACATGGTGTTTTGCCTATTTTGGTGGCCCCACTCATATAAATTATGTCCGGAGAATGCCGCACCATGCTACTATAATGCCACCGATTGGCCAGTTAAGCGGGGCCAAAGTCCAGCAGCGCATGGGATAGCTGTTTTCCTCAGCCTGGGGCTTTCTATACCAGGCCCGGAGACACTCACATGCCTCTATAATATCTGCCTTTAGCCTACTACGGCGATCAACTATAGTAAGCTTTGCGCTACTAAAGAGGCGTTCGCATTCATCTAACATAGGTAATATCGCGAACAGATCTAGAGCGAAGCGAGCAAGATCTCTTTAGGAGTCATAACAAGATAGCTAGTACGCAATAGCGTTATCGCAACCTACCTCTTTATTATAGAGTTAGTTAGTAAAGATATATTATTCGTATAAATTAGTTGTAGAGAGAGGAGCGTGTATTCAAATGCGCTTATATTCTTACTAGTAACTAAATACTAGGTTAGGATCTCTCTCCTTCCTAGCTAGTAGTAGTAGCATCTTAATAAGGTACCTTCCCTTATATTCTATCTCCTAAAGATACTTTACTACTAATTATATATTATTAAACTACCTCTTCTTTACTTTATTACTATAAAGAACCTACTCTTACCTAAACTACGCCTACTTATAATATAGATTAAGGATTTAAGCTATATAATATACTAGTAGAAGATTAGTATCCTTAAGGTACTAATTTTACTAATTTAGCTACTAATTATTATAGTACTTAGTATACTTTAACTAAGTAGTATCTACGTAGCCTTAAAGGTACTTCTATATAAAGTTATTATTATCTTTAGTATAGATATTATAGTAGTAATCCTTTATCTTACTTATTTCCTAAAGAAGGTAATCTAAAGTTAAAAACTAGTCTATAAGTAATATCTTCTTACCTTTAGAAAGTAAAGTTATAGTATAGAAGTCTTTAAGAGTAAGCTTAATCTTTTTAAGCTTAAATTAGTACTATCTATTAAGCTTAATATTTATAATACCTTAAGAGCCTTTCCTAAGTATATAGTAAGCTAAGAAGAGCTTTAAATATTTATAAATATTTAATATAACGTAGTTTACAAGTAAGCGCCCTACCTAAGTAAGTACCCTACCGAATACTAGCGTAGCGTACACGTAGCGATAATACGCAATATTATAATAACGTTAAGCTCTAAGACTCTATACTAAAGGCGACGTATAGCTTACTATCTCTAATATCTAAAGTAACTAAGTTAAAAGCCTATAACACGCTAAAGTAATCTATAGTATTCTCTAAAGGACGATATAGTAGTACTATAATAGGAAGCACCCTTAATACGATTATAAGCTGAAATTAAAACGCCTTATAAAGCTAGAAGAGGAGGTAATTATTTAGTATATACTCGAAGAGAGTCTATATAGTATACTACTCTTAAAGGCTTACGTATAAAATATAGTAGATAGACTACTAAGGGAGTATAGTAGGAAGCCTACTATACTCCCTTAGCTAATAACTTTATTAGGCGTATACCTAAGCTGCGAACGCGATAGAGCTATCTATATAATTACTAGCGAGCCGTCTATAAAGACCTAGCGATTATCTAGCCCTAGTTTATACTTATTCAATTAATAAAGGCGAAGTATAGTATATTAGATAAGAATATCTAGAACTTTAATAAGTCTAGCTTTATAATAGGTAAGATATCCTCTTAGCTTATAGTTATAGGTTTAGAGAAACCTAGAAAATAGAAGAAACTATAACCTAGTAATCGCGAGTAGGTTACCCTAGTATAAGGCGTCGCTATAATAGGGCGCGTTATCCTACCCTTCCTTATCTTTATAAGTAAGGTTCTTATTACCTCCTAGTTTATAGATCTACCTCACGATTAGATTATTACTATCTCTCCTACTAGTTAGATTAATAATAACGTCGCGCTAGCGTAGCTTAAGTACTTTAACGCCTATACGAAGGAGTCCTCTATTAGAGTATATAGGCTACTTATTATTAATAGCTATAATAGCTACTACTTAATAGAATTCTAGGACTACTATAAGGAGAATAAGATTATCGCTCTCTATATACTATCTTACTTATTATACCTCCTATAGCCTCTTAACGTTATCTCCTACTTACTATTAAAGCGCTACTATAGTAATAGGATCTCGCTCTTAGTACGTAGCCGCGTCTACTATATTAATAAAGAAACCTTTCTACCTACCTTTAAACTAGCGTTTTATAAGATATTTATACTAGAGAACGTTTACGCTAGGTTTTAAGACGCTAGGCTAGTCCTATATAACCCTAACGTTATATTATTAAAGCTTAATATATAGCTACGTACGCTAACGCTACCTATACTAGGTACTATCGCCTAGGAGGCGTAAATACTACGCAACGCCTACGAGATAGAGGTATAATCTATACTAATTTAAAATCACATATAAAACTATTAGGGGTCTCTAGTAAGTTCTTTAGATAAGTAGATTAAGTAGCTAAGTAAAGACGCTTAGTAGATAGCTTATAATATAGTATTAGTATAGGAGGAAATAGGCTACCTTTAAGATACTATTAATACGCTTATAACGCGTAAGGCTCGTAAAAGGCGGTATATACGTATAGAGGATACTCTAATAGTTAGTAAGGTATATAACTTAATTACTAAAAAGGAGAGTAGTAGTTATAAGGATAGTAAGACGCCTATAAAGAAGGTGCGCGTAGAGAGGCGCTATAGCTATTATAGTAAGGTTAGGTATAACTCCTACATCTATAAGGTAGAAATTAAGGATATAGATAATAGTAATACTTCTAAATAATACTACCCTATTATATATAGTATAGTAATTTATTATAGTATTATACTATATTACTGCGCGTACGCTACACTAGTATTTAGTAGGGCGCTTACTTAGGTAGGGCGCTTACTTGTAAACTATATTATATATAATTAAATAAAACTATAAATTCTAGTAGATTAAGTTATTTTAAAGAAGCTTAAGACTATTAAATTATATAAGATCTCTACTAATAGTAATAGTACTAAACTCTTTATACTATTATAGAATAAGCCTTATATATTATACTAGGTTATAAAGGTAACTTAAGTATCTAAATTTCTTCTAGAACTCTTCTACTTTTATATAGTTACTATAGTAATAGTACTTTTCTAGCTTTATAAGATACTTCTTATAGTTTTAGCCTATAAAGAATACCTAGTAATAGAGATTAATAATATAACCTAAGAAGTATAGCTAGTAATAGTAACGTTATTTTAATATTATCTATAAGTAGAGCTCCTTAAGAATAAACTTAATAGTAGTATTATTTAACGAGGCGTTATCTAGTATAAAGTATATAATCTAATCTCTAATAATATTATATTCTTTTAGTAATTTAAGGACTACTAATCTAAGATTCTCTCTAGTATATTATTATAACCTAAATAAGAATCTTAATCCTATATAGGATAGGTATTAGATAGATATATAGGATAAAGTAATAGGATTACGTAAGTAACTATATATAAGCGCCTATATATAAGCGCCTAAATATAAGCGATCTAGTATATATATATAGAAGGATAATAAGTACCTTTAGCTTATTATATTAAACTTAAATTAGTCTATTAAGTAATCTACTATTAACTTTACTTTATCTTTAAGAACTAAACTCTACTTTACTAATATATAGTTAGTATATTAGTAGACTTTAATATATATTTACTATATATACGTCGTATACCTAAGATAGTAATATATTACTTACTAGTAGCGTTAATCTATATAGTAATAATACCTAAGATAGTATAAAGGTTTAGTAAAGTCTAGAGATTAAAAGAGATAAAGATTCTACTCTATAAATAGTATAGGTTCTCCCTAAACTATTACTTCTTTAATATAAAGGTATATATTACTTAGCTCTAGATAGTCCTCGCTACCTTTAAGAGGTAGTTAAGTAGTACTAGATTTAAAAAGAGGAGTAGTTTATAAAAGTACTAATTCTCTAATTAAAAGAAAGTAATATAGTAGTATATAATCTAATAAATTAGAAGCTATTTAAACTTCTCTACTAACTCCTTCTAGAAGGTATTAGAAGTAGCTATATCCTTTTACTAGCTAATTATAGACTTCTATATAGAACCCTTTCTCTTAATACTACTCTAGGGATTAATCTAGTACTTCTATTCTAAGTAATTCCTAATCCTAGAAGTACTATTAATAATAAATAATTCTTACTTAGTCTTTTTAACTATATACTTATAGTAGTAATATACCTCTTTCCTATTACTACCCTAAATATATTAGAGGCTATACTTCTAGATATATAATATACCTTAATAGAAATCCTTCTTTATAATTATTATGCGTTCTACGTACGTAATACTACCCTATATAAACTTATCTAGAGGTTCGTAATATTAAACAAGAGCGGGTAATAGTATAGGGGTAGGTAATAATGTAGGGATAGGAGATAGTATAAGAGACGTTGAGTCTAGTCTTATAATACTTAATAGGGATAGTAGGGTTAGCGTTGAAGGCTCTATAATAATAGTATATAAGTAGGTTATTAAGGACTTAATTGTTCTATATATAGAAGACTCTGCTTAGTCTCAAGGATTCATCCCGTACTAAGTGTTCTAACCGAGTTAGTCTAAGATTTAGTCACGTGGACCTATTTATAGCGGGACCGGTCCAACTATAGTCTTAAAAAATCGTTAGACCAAACTAAGACCAAGTCAGACTAGACTATTCCGATTACTGCATATCGACTAGTTCCATTCTTTCATCTTATATAAATCTTGGCCACTAAAAATATAATATCATAAGATGTACTCTTTACTGTTGCCATGCCTTGTTTTTAAATATCCTAAAGGGGGGGCCAAGGTTTTCGTGAAAGGGAAACACTACATGTTGTGTAGTAGACTGTAAGGCTTAGCCCAGTCGTGAAATTGAGAAGCGAAAATTCATATATTTCAGCAAGCATTTAGACCCTGATATGCTGAAAATAACGGCATAATATTTTGAACTCTCTGGTATTATAATACATAGAATTACAATAACTTAAGGCTCTCTTCGCGTCCCCAAAAGCAGCTACAATTCTTAAACAGGGTCAGCCGAGTATGAACAGCTCGCGCTCACACCGGTACTAATTGATTATCCTCTCTCGGAAGCATTTTATCATAATTTTAGACCTCAACGAACTCTCTACTAGACGAATGGTCTTTGTTTGCAGTACTAGATGTATTGGACCCATGTTCGCCGGATTTCATTTTCACGCGTCTGAGCTTAGTGTCAAAGAATACTGCAGACTCAAAATGAGGCGCCGAAGATCTGGACGATTTGCCGAGAGGTGTTCGCGAGAAGATTTTCTCGACCAACGAGGTAAACATTGACGTGAACGACATGTCCTTGAAAATTATGCGTTTCAGAGGTCGCAGAGTCGGCATACATGCTGCAATCAAGTATACGCCTGGTTCGGTTATCGTCCAAATAGTCGTTTGAGTAGCGAGGTAGGTTGGATCTACGAAAAAATCAATAGTGAAGAAGTTGACAGTGCGTAGAATCGATGTAAGTATGCCCCTGGTCAGTTAGGAATTTGTTTCGTCAAAGAACATAAGATTGATGAGACCAAAACTTACACTGAACCGGTAAGAAACGTGAGGAAGATTCCAATCTTAACCGGAAGCTTGACATGCAGTGTGTACAATACCGGTAGTGGCAGAATAAGCAAGATGAGATCAGTGACGGCGTTGGGAATAGATATGACGCGGTATGCCAGCATCTGGTTGCCACACTTCCCTCCAGGAATCTGTCTGTCCCAATAGTATGCAAAAGGTACACAGATAAAAGACGCTAGAAAGATGCCGGCAACCCACGTTGCCGTAATGATCCCGGCAGTAGTATAGGCTGTAAAGCGATAGAAACGGCCGCTGTCTGAGAAGATGCGGAGATAGAGACATACGATGGAGAGTTTTGGGAATAGTACCGACGTAAGATAGGTGTACTCAAGAACCTTGTCCAGTTTTGTCCGATATATGATCACATTGGGGTCTGTGAGAAGAAGATATTCGATGTGTCGTCCTGCTCCTCCATTCATCACCATCACTACGAAAGTTAGCACACATTGCTTTTCTGCATGTATCTTCATGTGATGCAACTCACAAATGCCAACAGTGGCCACTGACACGCAAAACACGTACCCAGCTGGCATCAAATACATAACTTCGACGCTTTTTGCAGTCTTGTTCATGACTCTTGCGATCAGAAATAAGATAATGAAGAACGTTTCCAGAACAATAAATGCTACAGAAACTCTGAAAAGATCTTGACCGCGATCTTCAGCGAGATATTCTTGGGGCAGTGCCTTAAGAGCGTTGATGTCCAGATTCTCCATGACGACCAAAAGCTTCGGGTGTCTACTGGAGCCAGTACTTTGAAAGAACTAGTGAAGGCTGACTTTACTGTCTGACATTCGAGCGCCAACGTATTGATAAGGATCATTTGCCTTTCACGAGACCCTGGTCAGTTATACTAGCGCTTACGGTGCGGATTTGAACTGCGTCCGTCGCACGGGCCAAGGCGGATTGCAACTGCTGACCCCTGTAGCGGGTAGTTAGTAGCCCCTGTCTGCATTTCTGCATATGCAGTGAAACGCGCGGGTTAATCAACAGATTCCGGCCCCCTCCCTTCGCCCTTTCAATATCCAATCACCCTATACCCTCACTGACAGCCAAAACGGTTAAAAAACATATTGCATTTGCAGGTTGAGAAACCATATAAGGCTTTCATTACTCCGACTAAGGACTCATCAAACTACAGAATGGGATACTCCATCGCACGGATCATCTCTGTTTGCATCAGTTATGTAAGTTTGCATATTTTTATTGAAGTCAACAACTAACAGAATCCTTGTTCTTTGTCACAACCATATACAACCTGTTCTTCCATCCGATTGCGAAAATTCCAGGTCCGTTTCTTGCGCGTATCTCTCTGTGGCCATCTTTCTATCATGCCTACAAGGGCGATCGACATGTATGGATATGGCAACAGTTCGAACGATATGGTACGTGATACAAAGAACTTCTGTCAAACCTTAGTGTTCTCCCAATTGGCGATTTAGGGTTAAGTCAGAACGAATCTAAATTTCTCAGGCCCAAGATTCCGCGCTGGCCCTAACATAGTCTTGTTTCGCACGCCAGCAGCCCACAATGACATATACAATCATAAAGCCAATGTTCGCAAATCCAGCTTTTATGATGCTTTGGTGCGCCACAACGATGATCGCAACACACTAAATACTACCAACGTTGCTCTGCATGCTCAAAAGAGGCGCTCTCTAAGCCTTGCCTTCACAGAACAGCCCATTCGAGCGGCCAGCCCTATTGTTGCAAAACATGTCGACCGCTGGAATGATATTTTGCTAGGGAAACCCGATGATGAAGGCTGGTCGATGCCGAAAGATATGGCCATCTGGTCAGATCGTCTGGTATTCGATGTTCTTGGCGATTTGTGTTTCGGAAGGGCATTCAATACGAAGGAGCCTGATGATAACCCTCTGAAAGTTATACAACACCAGATTGCAGAGAGCATGAAGTTTCTATACATTGTGAGTGGTAATTGGCCTAACGCAGCCAAGCAGATTCAAGAACTGAGAGTTCTAACATCCTTACCTAGCTCTCCAAGTCTCCCTGGCTGGACTCACTCATCTGGCTGAAGCCTTATGGTCTGGACAAGTTGCTTGAGGCCATAACCCCGCAGAACATGAAGGAATACCACTCTTTCGTTGAGCAAAGCGTCAGAGAACGCCTGGCTAGGGAGAAGGAAGCTCAATCCATGACACCTCTTCAGGAAGACATGTTCCACTTTCTTTGCTCAGCCAAGGACCCTAGCACAGGCCACCCTGCTTTCTCGACGGCGCACCTTCTTTCAGAGGCAAGCCTTCTTATTATAGCTGGATCGGACACCACCGCTACCACCGTATGTAGTCTTTTTTTCTATTTGTCACATAACGCACACGTCTACAATAAACTAGTGGCAGAGATCCGATCTTCGTTTTGTTCCCTAGAAGAAATCGTCTACGGAACAAAGTTATACAACTGCAGGTACCTTCTAGCATGCGTCAATGAGTCGCTCCGAATGGCACCTCCAGCACCATCAGAGCTACCACGGGTGATTCAAAAAGGCGGCCAGACAATAGATGGAAATTTCTACCCCGAAGGCACTGTGGTCGGTTCTGCGGAGTGGGCAAATGGTCGCAACAAGGACATTTATGACGATGCAGATATCTTCCGTCCCGAACGTTGGATTCCTTCTGAGCAAAACTCACAGGAAGATGTGCTCCGCATCAAACGCGCCCTTAATCCATTCTCAAAGGGCCCTGCAAATTGTGCAGGACAAAATCTCGCCCTGTTGGAACTTTACATGGTGGTAGCGCGGACGTTGTGGCGAATGGAGATTAGACTGGCACCCGGTAAGGGATTGGCGAAGGTAGACCGGATCTAGGATGGGGAAGGAAAGACCCGCGCCAGTATCAGGTAGTTGATGCTTATATAGCATTTAAAGAAGGCCCAATGATACAATTTAAAGAAAGAGTGGGCCAATATACCTAGGTAAATTTGGGTTTTGAAGATCGCCTAAGTTAAGGTGTAAATAGCGAGGTTCATTTATAAAAAAGATATCCTTAGTACAAGCTAGCGTAAAGAACAATCACGTGCTCAAACTGAGATCAGCTGGCAGCTAGTCGAGTTGATAATGCGACATATAGGCCTAAGACTGAGAGACCTTCTGGTGCCGCTAAGGGCTTGCCAGAGCGCCCCTCAGGCGGCGCGCAGATCTGTCATGGCACTGAGCTATCACAGTGCCGCTAGTCAGCGGCACATCTTTTTAATTTCACGTAGCCTAGAAGCAGCTGTCATAGTACTGTATATTGCTTTCGCGAGCCAACTATGACGACGCATGTGAGCTTGCTTCCACCTATAACTAAACTGTGATCTCCATACATACTCTAGCCGCATATCAGGGTATATCTAGACTGTTGTCAGGATTCAAGGAGCTGTAAGGTCAAAAGACATGTGAGCCTTTGAACATAAGCACACTACGCTTTACTGGCCGCGCACTTCCTCGCGTCTTTCCCCACACTTCCTCATGGCGCAATTATATCCTTCGCCTTTTAAACTACCTCCACCATCCATCTTTTTGTTCGAGCTGTTGGCTGGATCTGCAGTCATAGGATGCGCACCGCCTGGCTCGCTGTACCGGGCAGGAGCGGTTCCTGTCCTAGCTTTTTGTGTCTATGGTATCATCTCGACAGCTGGCCGAGATATGCGACCCAGATGGGAATCACTCTTAGGCGGAACTAGCGTCGCGTTCTTCCTACAATACATTGATTTGGCGCTGGTCAATCAATGGAACTTCAAAGATCAAGGGCCCAGTGTAAATGTAGGTTGGCATGCACCTGGAACGCTCACGCCTACAACTGACACTACAAAGACACGCACCCAGCGGCATGCGCATACAGAAGCGGATCAGAAAAACACATTTTGGAGCCGCTTGAGGTTCGGATGGAATTCCATGTGGGCTTTCCGGCACGTCAATTCACCATACGAAGTCAAGAACGTGCCCCCATTTTCGAACTCTGACTCGTCTTCCGTTCCAGCGAAATGGTCATTCGTGGGTCAACGAGTCGCTATCATGGGTACATGTTACTTACTACTTGACCTTTTGAGTCTCCGAAAGCCGCCCACCGGCACCACTAATATATTCGATCCGGCCTTTGTTCCAATGTTAACCCGCATCAGCAAAGTTACCCTTCCTGAAGTGAAAAGGAAAGCTTTGATGATGGTTGGGTTTGCTGCCACCTTTTACTCTCTCATCCAAGGTACACAATCAGCTTGTGCGGCAGTCGCAATAGCTTCGGGCTTATCAAAAGTCGAAAATTGGAGGCCAGCTTTTGGATCTTTGTCGGATGCCTATTCACTTAAGAATGTTTGGGGGTAAGTCGTTATTCTTTTCTCTGTCCAAACTCCTTCGCCTATAGCTTGCTTCACATCATAAACAGTTCAATCCATAATTGACTTAAAGAAATTCATGGGCGAACTCGGACCTTACTGACGGGATATTTAGGAAATTTTGGCACCAGCTACTGCGGAGGCCTCTAGCGGGCCTGCATCCGCCCTCGCGCACGAAGTTTTAAACCTACCACGCAGCTCTATTCCTGCAGGCCTTATTACTACCTTCATCTCCTTCACGCTCTCGGCCGCGTTGCATGCCGCAGCGGGTTTATTGAGCGGTGCAACCGGTGTGGAGTTTGGCGTATTTCGTTTCTTTTGGACACAAGCATTTGGTATCATAATCGAAGAAGGATTGCGCACTCTTTTGAGGCGGTTCAGAGGCGGGAAGAAACTCGGGAAAGAGACAAGCTTGTTGCTTCGGGGTATAGGGTTTGTGTGGGTTGCTGCTTTCTTGACATGGTCTGGCCCTACATGGTTGTATCCCCAAGCTTCGAGGCCATCACGACCTGGACCTACTGGATTCTTACCATTCAGTATAATAAAAGTATTCATTAAGTAGAGGACTGCCTTCAGAAGCCTGTATAAAGTAAAATATCATGGCTTTTATTTTTACTTTACTATATATAGTTTGCTACATTCCAGGCTAGAGTTTAAGCATTAGACTGCTCTTACTACCTCGATAATACTCTCATTATTAGCTCCGAATGGCCATATACGCTGAATTTCCAGCCCTCCAGCCTCGTTGATTAAATCTTCCCACTCACTCACAGGCCTCTCTCTTCCCCCGACTAGCGCCATCATTGTAACATCAAAGGCCGCAACCCACGGTTCGCATTTCTGATCTGGAAGAACAATCTCATTGATGAGCAACTTGGAATACCCCACCTCCATAGCATCCCGGATGCGCGCGAGTATGCGAACGCAATCTTCGTTTGGCCAGTCATGCAAAACATGCTTCAGGAAATATGCCCGGGCCCCCAATACTTTCTGCGGGGTAAAAAAGTCATATGCCTGGACCTCCATGATATCTGCGTACTCGGATGAGACGTGTCCAAGAACGGCGGGAACGTCTTGGAGCACCAGTGTACCTTGCAAACCTCGTTCTTTTTTAACCCGCGAAAATGAGAATAAGTCATGTCCGCTTCCACCTCCCACATCAACGAGCATCACATCAGTTTCTCCACAACCGGGTAAACATCGAACCATGGCTTTTTGCCAGCTCGTACGACACTCATGAAGCGAGTGAACTGCGTTCCCACCTCGCCCCCTCGACGCACGAGTTCCAGAAATGGAACGCCATGAACATACTGATAAATATGCTCCTTAACACCATCCAATTGGTACTGATTCTTTGCGAGATATCCCGGCATCCCCGCCATTGTAATTGAATAGTCACGCAGCGCATGTTGAAGCCCGTTTACCCACTCTGGAGCATCAAACAACTTGCTGAATGGCGTAGATGCATACTTATTGGTTCCAGACTCACGAATGGTGGCATTGGCTGTCAGCACCCTCATCAGCCGCTTAACGAGCCCGGCATCAGAAGCAGTGTGCTCGGCAAGCTGGTCAGCAGTGATGCCACCATCATTGTCATTGATGAGATGGAGCCAGCCAGCATCTAACACGGTTTGCATCACAGCTGGATGGGCTGGATGGAGGAAAATTTCCCAGGCGCGGTCAACAGGGGTCTGCAGCGCGCGTATAAGTTGTTTCGAGAGTTCGATTGCCTGAGCGCGGAATACAGCATCGGCCTCCAGATCTTGCTGTAGTTCGGAAGCGGTGGCTTGCGCAGCAGCAAGGAGTCTGAGGAGGTCTTGACCCTTAGCTTCCATGATTGATGAATAATCGTCGCGGAGAAAGTAGACGTCAAAGGTCATAGAGCCGTGTCGCAAAAGATCTCAAATAGTATGGGTAAAAATCCGGGAAAGTCTCAAACTAGCCTTATAAAGAATGCAATGTTCGTATATAAAGATGAGGAAGCGTACCAGGGATACCTAAAGAGATGGAATGACTACTCACCTTTCATGATCCTCCTATACTACAATGTTCTAAATGGGCTTTCAGATAAAAGCAGATTGTTAGTCATCTTACATCCTATCTTTTTATAATGCTTATGAATTATTCTTACTCGCAGTTATAGTGTTACTTGCTGGCAGGAATAATGTTCTCGTGCTTACTCATCTGCAGCAGGCGCTTGGTACACACGGGTAAAAACAGTGCTGTAAACGATCTAGATCGCGATCTCAGGGCCATGATCATTAAGATCGGATCGTTAGGAAATGCTTAGTAACGTAGGAGCTAGCCTAAATAGGATATCTTCTTTACGTAACTACTAAAAGTAATCTGCGATTATCTCGGCCTTATTATCGCCGACTCCGGTAATCAGAATAGACTCTAATACTATCGCTTTCGCCCTTATCTAGCTCTTTAGGCACTCTAAGCGCTTAATAGCTTTACTTCTAAGGTAGAACTATATCTATATAACTATCTAACGTGCTCTAGAAAAAATATGCTCTAGCTTAGCGCTTATAGCTAGAATTAAGAGTATATCTATAGCTATATAGTAAAGCCTTAGATAGTCCTCCTTCCTAGTAGTATCGAGCTACTAATTAAGCGTAGTTATACTAGTAGGTAGCATAGTTTAAGCCTAGTATATAAAGAGATTAAATTTATTAGTAGTAGGCTTAGATAACTTTATCTAGCTTATAGCTATATTAAAAGCTAATAGTTCTTTAATAAGGTTAAGTACTTTTTCTTAAGTAGTAATATTACTAACTCTATAAGTAGAGTAATTCTATAGCTAAAGATCTCTTACTAACTTAAGTACTAGTACTCTCTAACTCTTCTCCTAGTTATTATATATATATTATAGGCGAAAAGAAAGATAGAAGAGGAGTATAGTAGTATAGATAGAGTATTACGGGCATGCCCGCAATAAGGTTACCTAAGTTACCTAACTTACCTCCTATTAACCTAGATAGTAACCCTAAGGGATACTACCTAGAGATATACTTAGACTTTAGTTAGCCCAATAAGGTAGACTATAATATAGATACGTGACTAGATTAGTAGATTAGCGATACTTAGCTATTACTAACCTACTAATCCACGATCTATAGATTAGCAATACTTAGCTATTACTAACCTACTAACCCGCTAAGAGTACTTAAGTATATAGGCGTACTACTACGTATAGATAGAAACCTCGTAGTTAAGATTAATAACTTCCTTACCTATTACCTTCTTAAGCATCGTAACCTTTATAAAGTACTTGCCTACCTAACTATACCTTAATAACGCCTCCTACTATTCCTATACCTTCCTATTAACTTAGCCCTAACCTCTCTACTACTCCTTAGTAAGTAGTGCCTATTATACTTTAACTACCTAGTTCTAGGAAACCGCAAGCATAGCCCTAGGAGGATTAACCGCAGGTAGAACTAGTACTACCCTAACTACGAACGACAAAGATATTAATAAAATAAAGGAAAAGATAGTAATTACCTACAAAACCTTAGAAGAAAATCAAGCCTAGATTAAAGTACTATAAACGCAACTAGCACGTTTCTAAGCTAAGCCTATAAAGCTAGGCACCTTAGAGAAGTTTAATAGAACTTAATATAAACTCTAAGGATTTATAGTAAAAATAGCTATATACCTTTATATTAATACTAATAGACTATAAATAGATATAGACAAAGTATCCTTCGCTACAGCCTACCTAATAGGAAGAGCTATAGATTGGTTTAAGATATACCTATAGGAAAGTATAGGTCTAGAGGAAAAAAGAAGTTTAGAAATAGTTACTTTATTCGCAAGCTATAAATACTTTAAAAGACGACTAAGTCTTATATTTAAAGATATTAATTCGAAATATATAGTAGAATAGAAACTATAACGTATTTAGTAAATAAAGTCTACCTCTTAATATACCTTAGAATTCGAAATACTAGTAGTACGCACGAATTAGGGACAAGACGCTCTTATATTAAAGTACTATAAAGGACTTAAGTTATAAATTCGCTACGAATTAATCTATATAGACCCGCCCTAGGATCTACAATCCTTAATCCAATAGGTAGTTATAATTAATAATCGCCTCTATCTATAGTAGAAAGAAGTAAAGGGATAGTTTTACCCTAGATAGAAGGATTACTATAGACTAGAACCTATACAATTAACGGTAAACAATAAATAGTAAAGACTACGCTTTAAAAAACCTAGACTTATAGCTAAGTAGTACAAACTCTAGAAGAAAGGAGTATATTTTAAATATAAAAAAATAGGATATTAAGTAAAAGACTACTAAAGCAAACCTAAGATATAAAATACCTAGAACCTAAAAGTAGTAGTAATAAAGGAGGAAAAGAAACTAAAAGAGGAAAAACCTCTAAAGTTAGTAGCTATACAAGAATATAATACCCTATACTAGATAGTATATATAGAGGACGCGTGTAATATACACTAAAATAGTAAGGTATATAGTAGGTACTAGCTATTAAAAAATAGGCTAGTAGTAACCTAAATAGGTAAAGGAAAATAGCCTATAAGACTAGTAGAGGAAGAGAGCTTATCTACAGAAAGTAACTCTAACGAAGTAATACTAATACCTATATAGAGTAGTAGAAGTACTAAAGAAAGAGATTAAGAAGATACTCTTAAGATAAGGGATAAGATAGGAATAGTATACTATCTTAAAACCTATATAAAAGGAAATACTAAATATATAAGAAATATAGGTATAGTAGAAAAATAAGATCCTATACTATATATAGATATAAGCTACGTAGAAACCCTAAGGTTTTAAGAAAAAGAAGGAAATAGTTATTCTATAAGATAACTATATAAAGAATAGAGGTATAGATAAGTACCTAAAACCTACTTCTTAAAGTTCTAAGGATAGATAGAAGTAAACTTCTATGTAGAAGATGCGCTACTAGATAAATAAACTTAGGAAGAAATTGTATATTTAGCTATAAAAGTTAATAAAACTATATATAATTACATAGTAGTACGTAGGTAGATCCTAATAAGTAGTAACTATACTAGAAAGAACGCCTAGAAGAATAAACTCTTCCTAGGAGACGACGAATAACTAGACTTAAAATACCTAGTATACTACGAAATAGTATAGGCCTTATATATCTTAACTAGATATACAATATATATAGGAGTAAAAAGGACCTATAAGATAATGCTAATTAGGGAAAATTAATATCCTATAATAGTACTTATCCTAGCTATAGAAATCTATAGATAGAAAGTATTAGAGGTATAGAATAGACCTAGCTATTTAAGAATTAAACTAGGAATACTACTACTAATCGAGTGCGTCCTAGGTCGCGCATAGTACTACTATCTATAGAATAAATATCTAAGATATATTCAATAGAAAATTAATACTAAGTACTAGCTATAGTTACTATAATTAGGAGTAAATTGAAATAACCCTAAAGACCTACACGTCTACCTAATAGGTAGATATAGGAATATTAAAATTAGAGTAATTATTAATAGTAGAGTAACGAGGAACTTCACCTTATAAAATTTTATAAAGAAATATAAAGTACCTACTATTGCGAAAAAATACCTATAGATACTCTACACGATAGAAGGAGAAGAATTTCAATAACCTATTACCTATAAGACTAAGGAATAAGAATTAACCCTTACGGGATAGAAAGGACTAGTAACCTTCAACGTTATAGATATTAGTAACGAATAAGACGTTATTCTCGGAATACTATAGCTATAATAGGTAAACCTAAGTATTGACTAGAAAATAGTACTAAGGTATAAGTATAGACTATATAAGTACTAAGTAATACTATTTAGACTTATAAATATACCTGCTACCTTCTAAGAATATATTAATAATATCTTATAACTATATCTAGACTACTTTATAATAGCCTATTTAGACGACGTACTAGTCTACTTAGAAACCTTAGAAGAATATATTAAGTACGTATAAATAGTATTAGAAGCACTTAAATAAGCTAAACTCTACCTAAATAAGGAGAAATATAAATTCTATACGTAAAGTACTATATTCTTAGGATTTATTATTGAACCTAGAAGAATAAGGATTAATCTAGAGAAAATAGAGGTAATTAAGAACTAGCCTACTCTAGAAAACCTAATAGATATATAGTTATTTATAGGTTTCTATAACTTCTATAGAAAATTTATTAGTAACTAGTTAGATTAAATTAAACCCCTAATATAACTAATAAGAAAAGACGTACCTTTTAAATAGATAGCCTAAAGAGAACAAACGTTCTAAGATATTAAAGAAGAGTTTAGAAAGGAACTAATACTCTAGATATATAACCTAAGGAAACTACTGATTATAGAACCAGATACGTTAAATAATATAATTGTAGTAGTCCTTATATAAGAAGACGAATAAAAGAATAGAAGACCTATATATTACTACGCGAGGAAACTAAAGCCTACTAAAAAGAACTATAATATATACAATAAGGAACTACTTGTAATCGTAGCCGCCTTTAAAGAATAGAGAATAAATCTATAAGGAGTAACGTTCCTAATAATAGTCTATATAGACTACAAAAACCTAATAGGCTTTATAATTAATAAAGAGCTAACGCCTAGATAGAGGTAATAGGCTCAACTCCTTATATCTTATAACTTCAAGATTATTTATATAAAAGGAATAGAAAACCTAAGAGTAGACGCGTTAAGTAGACGGCCTAACCTAAAAGATAATACACTAATATAAAGTAAAGTAATATTTAGAAAAGACGAAATAGGAGCACTAGTATATAATAATCTAAAACTAGCTATAACTATAGAACTTATAATATAAGAATCCAAGTAGATAAAATAAATTAAGAAGGTAATAAAAATAGCCTTAAAAGAAATAGAGAATATTAAATAAATTACTAAGGAATAAGATAGACTTATCCTAATCTATAGACGAGTCTATATACCTTAAATAATACGAAAAGAATTTATTAGATAATTCTACGAATTACTAGTATATAGATATTAGGGTATTAAGAAAACCCTATAAAGACTAATAGAAGAATATTATTTCCTACATACAAGAGTATTAGTTACTAAAGTACTAGCTGAATGCGTAGACTATTACTATAATAAGTATGTAAGATATTTACTATATAGAGAACTATAACCTATAGAACTAGTAGAAAGACTATAGGGAACTATATCGCTCGACTTTATAGTTAAACTACCTAAGTCTAAAGACCTACTAATGAAAGTAGTATATAATATAATCCTTATAGTAGTAGAAAACCTAATAAAGTATACTTACTTTATACCCTATCTAGAAGTATTAAACGTAGAATAATTTACCTATATAATAGTAAGAGAAATACTCTTAGAATATAGAATCCTAGATAAAATAATCTTAGATCGAGATGTTAAGTTTATATCTAAGTTCTAGAAGATAGCTATAGTAAAATTAGGAATTAAGCTAGGAATATTAATAGCATTCTACCCCTAAACGGATAGATAAATAGAAAGGATAAACTAGACCCTAGAATAATATTTACGCATATATCTAAATTATAAGTAAGATAATTGGGTAGTACTATTACTACTAGCCTAACTTACTTATAATACGTCCTAGTATAGTACTATAGGTCTAATACCTTTCTTTGTAAATTATAGATTTAAACTATATATAGTAGTAGAACCTAGAGAACTTACCTTATATAGCTAGAGGGTAGAGGAAATAGTAGAATATATATAGGAAATCTAGAAATAACTAAGAGAAGACGCTAGCTTTCTATACTATAGAATAGACGAATACTATAATAGGAAATATAAAAAGGGACTAAACTTTACGATAGGAGAGAAAGTCTAGCTCTTATAGAAAAATATTAAGAGCTAAAGGCTAAGTAGAAAACTAGACTATATTAAGATCGGACCCTACGAAATTCTAGAATAAATTACTCTAGTTAGCTATAAGTTAAAGCTACCTATAGAGATAAGGATACACCCTACTTTTTATATCTTACTACTAGAAAAAGTACCCTAAGATACTAAACTAGTAGCTTATAAGGCCGCGATATATAGATAAGATAATAAAGAATAGGAAGTAAACGAGATTAAGAACTAATAATAGAGGAATAGTAAGAATTACTACTTGATTAGCTAGAAGGGAGCTAATACTAAAGGGGAACTATAGAAAGATATATAGGAACTAGAAGAGAACCTTAACTCTATATTACTAGAGGACTTCTAAAATTAAAACCTAGCTCTAACCTACTTAGTAGTAAACTAAGAAAGTTATTAAGACCTACTTCCTAACCTACGCTAGCTAAGCTCTTAAGAAGAATAATATTGTTGCTAGTAAGCTAATCGCCACCTAATACGTTTACTACACCTAGAAGAGTAGCTTCTTCTACCTCCTCTTAGTCTAATTCAGCTTTAAGCGCTACTAACTACGCTACTAATCTCTTATTATTATAAGCCTTTAGCTTACGAAGCCGCTTAAGATAAGTCTAACTCGCTACTAGCTTACTCGAGAGCTATACTATCTAAGAGAGGGCGTCTTTATAAGCCTTCTCTACCTTAGTAATCTAGAGCGATAGTTTTTCTTGCGTATAGTTAACGCCTCTCTCTAATAGCAATAAGCCTAGGCGCACGAATCTCTATTATTAACTTATACTCAGCTAATAAGATACTAGACGATTTATAACTAGAACGCATATTTGCACGAATATATACCTTATAAGCGCGACTATCCTTTTTAGAGATAACGTAAGAAAGCCCCTTTATAGTATAACGGGGGTAGAGTATTATTTCTACACTATTACGCAGAATATAGTTGGCTAGGGAAAGTTATTTTAGGGTAGAAGTAGAAGGTATAGAGGAAGTTAACCTAGAACCCTAAAGTAGGCACTACCCTACTTATAATAACTACTATATAGAAAGGAATAATAAAAGACTAGAAGGACTAGAAGAGGGAGATAGTATTATAGGCATGCCCGTAATAAGGTTACCTAAGTTACCTAACTTACCTCCTATTAACCTAGATAGTAACCCTAAGGATACTACCTAGAGATATACTTAGACTTTAGTTAGCCTAATAAGGTAGACTATAATATAGATACGTAACTAGATTAGTAGATTAGCGATACTTAGCTATTACTAACCTACTAATCTATAATCTATAGATTAGCGATACTTAGCTATTACTAACCTACTAACCTACTAAGAGTACTTAAGTATATAGGCGCACTACTACGCATAGATAGAAACCTCGTAGTTAAGATTAATAACTTCCTTACCTATTACCTTCTTAAGTATCGTAACCTTTATAAAGTACTTACCTACCTAACTATACCTTAACAACGCCTCCTACTATTCCTATACCTTCCTATTAACTTAGCCCTAACCTCCCTACTACTCCTTAGTAAGTAGTACCTATTATATAGAGCTATTAGCTATTTTTATATAGTACTTATTAAAAACGTACTAGCTAGTAATAAGGGCTAAAAGGTATTAGAACTTATTTAGTACTTTTATATACTCTTCTTATTATTAAATACTTTAGTAACTATATCTATTATATAGATAACTTTATTAATTATTATATTATCTTCTTATATAAGAAGTATTATATAGTTAAAGGTATTAAGGAAGTAATAAGTATTATTAATAATCTACTAGTCCTTACTAGTAAGAGTATCTACTTATAGATCTCCTTTATATCTCTAATAGTAAGTAGTAGTTACTACTTATATATCTTCCTTATAAACTATACTAATAACTTTAAACTAGTTATTCTACTTAGTAGTATTCTCTAAAGGAAGTATACTATAATAAAGGCTCTATAAAGAGACTCTATATTATATAACTTAGGTAGTAATACTAAGCCCCTAAGAAGGAACTATACTATACCTATATATAAATAGTACCCTCTTATAAAGATAGTTTATTAAGTATTATTTTATTAATTAACTCGCTTTCTAGAGATAACTATTATCCCTTTACTATCTATTATAACCTATAATAAGTACTATTATCTTCTAGTTACTACTTTATATAATAATACTTCCTATACGAATAGTTTAGGAATAATAAATATATACTCCCTATAATATACTATAACTAAGAAGGAGAGTATATATCTAATAGTTAAATAAGAACTAATACCTCCTATAAATAATATATAGTATAAGTATATAATAAGTATACCTATAATAATAGATAAATATATTTATAAAGTAACTACTTAAGATAATAAACTAATTAAAATTTATACCCTATATACTATTAAAGATAAGATTATACGCCTAGAATAGAGTACTTCTTCTACTATACCTACTATAAGTAATCTAGAAGTAATAATTATTTTATTATATAAGTAGGGTATAAGTAACTCTATAGATAAAGTAAGGGTAAAATATATCCTCTACTTAAAGGATCCTATAAAGTATAAGAGTAAGTTTCTAAAAGAATACTAGGAGTTTATATACTTATATTAAACTATATTTTACCTAAACTCCTATAAATTTAAATATAATAAGTAAAAAGTCCTTTAGTTTATATAGTATCTTAAAGAGGATCTACGTAAACTATAGTATATATACTATAAGTATAGCTTTAATAATAATAAAATACTAATATAGATATATTTTAAGAACTACCTACTAGATATACTTTCTAACCCTATTAATTATAGTTTAGAAGTAGCTATAGTATACTTATTAGTAGAATAATATAAAGATTAGATAGTCTAATTATTTATAGGATACCTAGAAGTTCTTAAAAATTAGCTTCCCTTCTATATAGAAGAATAAAGAGTATAATACCTATTCTTAATACTATAACCTAATCTATAATAAGCTATTATAAATTATTACTAAGTTCTAGCTATAAGAGAAGATCTTATTACTCTTAGCTTAAGACTAAAGTAGAACCTACGTAGTATACCTAATATATATAAAGAATATATAAGTAGTATATATAAGCTATACTAAAAGGAAATACTATCTAAGATAAAGTATAAAATCCTAGAATAAGCTAATAGATAAGGCTTTAGTTAAATACTTTAAGTACTATAAGAAAGAATATTATACTAAAGAGTATTAAAGCTTAAACCTAAATTATACTCCTATCTATATAAACTAAATAGGAAAAGACTAAGCCTTATAGTTAATCTAGAGATAGTAAGGTATAGAGTAATTAATATTTACTAGGTATAAAGTATATATATTATACTAATTTAGATACTAGTCTAAAACTAAACTTTAAGTAATTTTAGATCTATAGGCTAATATTAGCCTTATTAGCTAAAGAACTATAGTAGAGTTAGAACTAGTACTAATTAAGGATACTAAGCTCTCTAGGCTAGGTTAGATTAGAGTATAAAGATAAAATACCTATACTACTTATAAGCTCTAGGTATACCTTACTAATAATAATAATATAATATATAGAGCTAAAGTTATAGTATATAGAGTAGATAAAGAGGAGGTACCTCTTCTACTTAGTAATCCTTTCCTCTAGAGAAGGAATATAGCTAGATTATAGGTTATAAACTTAGTACTAGGATATATATCTATAGCCTAGTAATACTTTATATATTTAAGGAATTATAAAAACTTAGAGGAAATATAGTAGAACTATACCTACTTAGAGTACTCTAAGCTAATATAATTAAATTAGACTATAAAGTATATATCTAGATTATAACTATAGGTATATAAAATATATATTCCTAGTACTTTATTAGAATATAGTAATATATTTAATAAAGAAGTAGTATAGAGCTACTACGTTTTAAGGATTTAGACTATATAATCCTATTAATAGAGGGAAAAGAACCTCCTATAGGCTACTCTATAATCTCTCTATATAAGCTTTAAGTACTCTATACCTATATAGAGGATACCCTTTATAAAGGGTAGATTTACTATAGTAATAGCCTAGCTAGTATACCTATCCTTTTTATTCCTAAGAAGAATAGATCTCTCTACCTTTATATAGATTATTATAGACTAAATATAGTTATAGTAAAGATTATTACCTACTCCTACTTATTAGAGAGATATTAGACTACCTATTAGGGTATATTACTATATAACCCTAGATCTTAAAGATACCTACTATAGAATATAGATATAAGAGGAGATAAGTAGAAAATAGCTTTCTATACTTATTATAGCTATTTTAAGTACTTAGTTATACTTTTAGGTTAATAAATACTTAGCTAGTTTTTAAGTATATATAAATAAGGTACTTAGTAGATATTTAGATTATATCTATATTATATACCTTAATAATATTCTTATCTATATAGATAGTAATAATATTAAGCTCTACTAGCGTATAGTCTACTCTATACTTAAAGCCTTATAAAGAGTAGAGCTCTTTATTAACTTTATAAATATACTTTTATATTAGAGGAAGTTTACTTCCTAGGTTTATTATTATAAGATATAGTATCTATACTAATCCTACGCGTATAGAGACTATTATATAATAGCTAATACTAACTAGTATTAAAGAATTATAGTTATTTTTAAGCTTTACTAACTTCTATTAAAGGTTTATTAAAGGTATACCTAAAAAATAGCCTCTCTTATAAATCTCTTAAAGAGAAAATAATAATTCTACTAGCTAGATTTAGTATAGACTACTTAGGAAGAACTTAAAGTATACTTTATAAGTATACCTATCCTATATTACTATAATCTAGAGCTACCTATTTACTTAGAGACTAATACCTCTACTTTTATAATCTTTAGTATTCTTTCTTAACTCTACCTAATAGTAAATAGTATCTAGTTACTTTTATATTAAGGAAACTATAGGAAGTAGAATTAAACTATAAGATATATAATACTAAGTTATTAGCTATTATCTATAGTTTTAAATAATAGAGATATTATCTTAAAGGTATATAGTATACTATTTAGGTCTTAATAGATTATAATAACCTATATTTAATATATATAGTATAGAGGTTAAACCTATACTAAGTATACTAGGTAATATACTTTAGAGCTTTTAATTTTAAGGTAAAATACTAGGCTAGTAGACTAAATCCTATAGATAGTCCTTAAGAAGATCTAACTATAAGTAGGAGAACCTATTATTAGTATAGTTATTATCTATCTTTAGGAAAAATTATAACTAGTAAGTAAGATTACTAGAGTAAGATAATATATAGTATAAGAGGACCTATAACTAAGCCTAGCTTAGTAAGCTTATATAAGATATATAGTACTAGAGTATATAGTACTAAAAGGAGCCCTACTACTAGTACTATAGAATATATACTATATATACTATACTTACTAGCTAAAGAGTTAGTTAGTAGTAAAACTATAATAGTAGAGTCTAAAGCCTTATAATAACCTTATATAACTTATAGTAAAGAGATACCTTTATATAAGTAAGGATTATAGGTTTAGTAATAGTAGAAAGTACTTAAAATAGTAGGAAAGTATAGTATTAGTACTTTAATAACTAGGAAGTCCTATAGTATAAAGGTAGATTATATATTCTAGAGGAACCTACTATTAGGTAAGAAATTTTACTTTAAAATTATAACTTATATATAGTAGGCTATTTTAGTATATATAGAATACTTAAGTTAATTATAAGGTACTATTACTAGCTAATAATAGATTAAGATATTTAGGATTATATAAGTACCTATATAATTTATTAAAGAAGTAAAGTAAAGAGATATAAGTAATATAGGTAGCTTATAGTATTACCTATCCTAGAGAATATCTTTAAAGAAGTCTTACTAGACTTTATTATAGGCCTCCTACCTTTAAAGGACTCCTCTAGGTATACTTATAATATAATACTTATAATTATAGATTACTTCTCTAAGATAGTAATCTACCTCCTATATTAAAAAATAGAATATAAAGGATTTTATAGAAGCTATTTCTATAATATTATCCTAAATTTTAGATTATAGAAAGGTATTATCTTAGATAGAGGCCTAATCTTTATATTAGACTTCTAGGTAGAAATTTACTATTAGCTATAGATAAAGTATAGTTAAGTACTACCTTCTACTTATAGACTAATAGGTAAATAGAATACTAGAATTAGATACTAGAGTAGTATCTTAGAATCTTTACTTCTAAAAATTAAGATAATTAGGTATTCTTACTAAAAACTATATAGTTTATATATAATAATTTAATCTATAAATTAACTAAGCTAATACTTATAATAGTAAATATAAACTAGAAACTTTTTAGAGAGGAGATCTTATCCTCCTAAGTATAAAGAACCTAATACTTACTAGCTAATTAAGTAAAAAACTAGCTAATAAGTTTATTAGCCTATTTAGGGTATAAAGTATAGTTAGAATATAGGTATACTACTTAACTCTACTACCTTATTATTATATTTATAATATATTCTATATTTTCCTTCTTAAATACTAGAAGCTTTAATCTAGTAAGAAAGATAATACCTAATCTCTAGAAGTAATAGAAGAAGAAGAAGAGGTATAAGAAGTAGAAAAGATACTTAAAAAATATTGAAGAAAAAGTAACTTAAATATCTTCTAAGATAAGAAGGTTATAATAAGTCTTAGGATATATAGACTCTAGTAAAAGACTTTAAAAATATAGAAGAACTTATTAAAGATTTTAAGGTAAGTTAAAGTATAAAGTAAGTAAAGAGAGTAAAAAGAGTATAATCTATATAGTTAATATATACTTAAGGAATAAAGTTAATTAGGTAGCTAAAGGCTAGGTATCTATATATTAAAGAACTATACTATTAATTACTTTAATCTAATTCTTATTACTATTTTTACTTTCTTTACTCTACTTAAGCTCTACCTACTCTCTACTAGCGTCCTTACTATCTATTACTATATCTCTATTCTTACTAAGCTTACTATTTCTACTATTCTCTCTATCTCTCTTATTTTCTAGATTTACCTCTTAACTAAGCTAATTATTATTATTATTAGTAGGTAGTATAATCTAGAAGGTATTAGTATATACTATATATATATAATATACGCGAACTTACTATATAGCCTATAATAGTAATAAGATTATAGATAGTAACTACTAAGTTCCTCTACTCTATAAAGATTAGTTCTAGAAACTAAGATATAGTAGTAGGAGTTTAGGTAGCTACTCTTAAGAAAGTACTACTTTAAGTAGTAAAGTACCTCTTATTTAATAGCTTTAAGTTAAAGGTATACTATATATATATAAACTTAATACTAGTTATATATACTAGAATATTAGTCTTATAATTAGTAGTATTAGTAATAGTAATACTATATATAGTATATAACTAGTATAAGTAATTAATATAGCTATTAAGCTCTAAAGAAACCTATTTATATTAGTTAGAGTATAACTTCTAGAGTATACTATAAAAAGAACTTACTAGGAGTAGCCTCTATAATTATAGTTAGAATAATAACTATAGTAGCAATTATTAGACTTATTATAGATATTCTTCTAGTTAGTAATAATTTAGGTATAGTATAGGTAAGTCGGTAAGCTATTATACTATTAGCGTACTTAGCTAGATTACTCTACTTAAAGGGTATTATATTATATAAATTACTCTTTTAATAAACTTAGGGTATAGATAAAAGACTATAGTATTAAGTTTATTATAGGTATTATATATATATTTTATATATTATATATATATAAGGTAATAGAGTAGAGTAATAATAAAATCTTTATTATAGGAAACTCTCCTATTAATATTATACTAGGTAGTAATATATATAGTATATAAATAATTCGCTATTATATAGTAATAGTTCTTTACTTTATTATTAGGTAATAGGTAATTAACCTTAACGCGAGTATAATAACTATAATAAGTATATAAGACGCGTATATAGTATATAATATATATAAGTACTCTTTTCTCTTTTCCTATAAAGTTTAAGGTTTTTAATAAGATTATAATAGAAGCTAATAAGAATATTAGCTAAGAGGGGAGGCTCTATAATAGAAGCTCTATAAAGAGACTCTATATTATATAACTTAGGTAGTAATACTAAGCTCCTAAGAAGGGACTATACTATATCTATATATAAAGGGTACCTCTTTTATAAAGATAGTTTAGTAAGTATTATTTTATTAATTAACTCTCTTTCTAGAGATAACTATTATCCCTTTACTATCTATTATAACCTATAATAAGTACTATTATCTTCTAGTTACTACCTTATAGTAATATATATAAATACTCTTTTTTCTTTTCTTATATAGTTTAAGAGTTTTTAATAAGATTATAATAGAAGCTAATAAGGATATTAGCTAGGAGGGAAAACTCTATAATAAAGAATCTATAAAGAGACCCTATATTATATAACTTAGATAGTAATTATATAACTTAAGTAGTAATACTAAGCCTCTTGTCAAATTTGCAGGTGATCTGAGGTCGAACTCAGTCATCTACTGCCAGATGAAAGCGTCATTACAAGACTGTCCGAGACCATGTCCGAGATCACAGCCGGCATGGCCAGCACAGCCGGTATGGCCAACATGCCCAACATGACCAATAAAGCCAATATCCGATGGCTCATAGCGTCATAGATGAGCTGCGCAGAACCGGTACCATCGAATAACTGCGTTGAGCTGGCTCAACTACTCAACAAGAGATGATGGATCTCCGCCCTCCGAACCGAGAGACCTCAACAAGCTCAGCAGAGATGGATATATAAACTGGTGGAAAAGCGCAGTAGATAGAAACAACGCAAGAACAGAACGAAATCAATTACTTCTATCAACACAGAACATGAATGGATAACAATTGAGAGCGTTTGCAGACAATCAATCAATCATTTGCTGCATCATTTATCACAGTCTTTTATCACACACCTTGTTCCCATACTGTGCACCCATCAAAAACCCATCTCAAATCCGACACCTCTAAGGAGGGACTATACTATACTTATATATAAAGAGCGCCCCTCTTATAAAGATAGTTTAGTAAGTATTATTTTATTAATTAACTTTCTTTCTAGAGATAACTATTATCCCTTTACTATCTATTATAACCTATAATAAGTACTATTATCTTCTAGTTACTACCTTATATAGTAGTAGAATATATTATAGTTAGTAATATTAAGTAGACCTTAATAATAGATTCTATTCCTAATACTACTATATTATTAGATTATATATTTAAATAGATATATAGAGTTAATAGAGTATATAGCTTATTTATAAGTATAGTTTACTTATAAAGTATATTAGTAAATTTAATTCTTAGTAGACTAATATTATTATATAAAAAGACTAAGAATATAAGGACCTAGAAATCCTTTAAGTATACTATATTACCCCTTACCTTACTCGCATGTATAGTCTCTGTATTATAGCGCTCCTGGTCGTTATCAGGATAAGCAACTGACACGTCCGTGATTTCATCTCCTACTTCCATCCAAACGTCGCTCGTGGCTGGGATAGGTGAGATTTTACAGAGTCCCCAGTATGAAATGAATGCCACAAGAAAGCCGGCGAAGAAATTGAGGTCGTAAATTCGGCGCGCGGCAACCATACATGGGCAAACTGATATCGATATTTCGCCTTATATCGATATTATCGATATCGATATAGGTTTTTCGGCTTAAACCGATATCGATATCGATGGTTCCCTTAAACCGATATCGATCGATATCAGTTTTAAAAGCTTGGCATTCCCACACCAGAAATTCTCTGCAAACACCTGTTTCTAGTACTATTATATCACGGTATATTATCACAGCCTACGACTGCCTACATTAGTATATCACTGCTACACTAGTGTATTACTGCCTACACTAGTGCATCACTGCCTAGTCTACTCCGTAGTATATAGAGATAGCTAGATACCTTCGTTACTCAATTAACTCAGTCCTCACATCTATCATCCACATGTGCCATCTCTTGCACTCCAATATATTACCATTACTATTACATCATGTCGTCCTCTATCTCATCCAATATCGCTCCATCTAGCTCTGCTAGCCGTATAGATCTCGAATACCCTCCCGGCTTCTGGGATATCATGACCCGCGGCCGCAATGAGGATCTATCCCCCAAACCTAGTCAGAAGCGAAAAACCTCAGGTCCCTCAGTATTTAGATGTCGATTTCACGCAGCATGGGGACCACAGATCCCTAAAAGTAACGCCATAACTCACTATCGCAATCACCATCAATCTAAGTCATCTATGCTATCTCAACAGCGTTTAAACGACTCAAATACATCGTTATCACAACATCTTCTGCCCTCCATCTCGTCCTACGCCGTACATTCAATCGGGATGCCTACAAGGAAGCACTGATTGGCCTAATTACTAGACGCCGGGTAGCATTTACCTGTGTTGAGTGGCCAGAGATGCAAGCTCTACTTCTGGCCGCGAATCCTGAGTGTAGCGATTATCTCATTAAGTCCCGACGCTCTCTCGTACGCCTCATGGCCGCTAATTATGTTCTATACCGAGATCAGCTTCGAGATATCCTTAAGCTAGCTAATAGCCCGATACACCTACAAACAGATATCTGGACATCACCACATCGCAAAGGATTACTTGCTATCTGTGCACAATGGGTCAATCATGACTATAAGCTTCAAAAGGCCTTATTAGGTCTAATTGAGTTACCCGGAGATCACTCTGGGGCATCTCAAGCAGACCTAATTTATGGGGTTCTCAAACAGTACGACATCACGTCAAACGTTGGCTGGCACACAGGCGATAACGCGACGTCGAACGATACTTGCCTGGAATCTTTAGCATCCCGATTACTTGAAGAGCACCAGGTTAATTTACCACGTTTTCTAGTAACCTAGCTAATCCCATATAGGTAAAATTTGATCCTAAACGACGCCGCGTACGATGCCTTGCCCATATCATCAATCTTTCGCTTCAAGCCTTCCTTCTCGCGTCTTCCAAACAAGCTCTTATCGCTGCGCTACAGATAGTGGAGGAGGTCGATGGGGAAGAACTTTTTACTAAGTTTTCCCTAACGTTAAGTTCTAATGGATCGATAGACGAGGCTGGCGGCCGAAAGACCTGGAGAGCAACACTGAAAACTGGCACTCAACGTCAAGAATTTTCTGGTATAGGCCGATTACCTGCACTCGAACAGCTTCATGATCTGGGTATCTGGCTACATCGTTCATCACAACGCGATAAGGACTGGATGATTGCTGTAGGTCTACAGCTAGGAATCGACAACATGACACGGTGGTCATCGTGGTATATGTTTATTGATAAAGCACTGCGGAAACAGAGTGCAATTAAGGTCTTTATGGTTGATCACGATCACGAGCTTGATGGTATTAAGCTCACTACTGGGGATTGGGATATTCTTAGTAAAATACGCAAGTTTTTACAACCGTTCGCAGGTGCGACTCTGTATGCACAGATGGACAAGTCATCTATCGGACAGAGCCTTGAATTAATGGACGTTCTCCTCTATCACTACGAACAACAGAAGGTAAAGTAGATATCTTATTACATATCTTTACTAATAAATAACTAGAAGCTGTACGAAGCACCAGATACTTATGATAATCGGATGCTCCACGCCATCGAGATGGGTTGGTTTATCCTTAATAAGTATTACGCCCTCACAGACGACGCGCCTGTATACGCTGCGGCCCTCCTTCTCGATCCCTCAAAGCGGTCCACCTACATTAAGAAGAACTGGTTACAAGAGTGGGTGGATCCAGCAATTGCGCAAGCTAATACAATTTGGGAGGAGGATTATAAAATAATCTCAATCCCTATTTCAGAGGAAGCTCCACTGCCAAAGCGTCAACGGCGCGACTCAAATGCGCTCGATCGCCTACGCCGCGAGTTAGCCGTGATAGTGAGACTGCAGACGACGATGATTTTAAAGTCTTTATTGAGGCTTCGCCTATACAGATATCCTGTACGCCTCTAGAATGGTGG
>JAJTIZ010000223.1:0-49228 GCA_021365335.1 Phaeosphaeriaceae sp. PMI808
AGCATAATATTTACAGCCTCAGAGTTTATCTGCTAGAGATTAGGCTTTAGAGCTCATTCGTAGAGTACACCCCAAATCAAAGCCCAACCAGGTCGCAAACCTACAGTCTTTACGCAGAGAGTTCTAACGAGTTTGGCCATCCAGAACTCGTTAAGTCATGTCTTCTCTCTCTAGCCACAAAGGAGCTTCCCGGGAAGATAGGCACCAAGTATACTAGAATCGTCGAGACTTACCTTACTTGTCTAGACTTAGGAAACGAGGATTTCGGCGAAGAATCCGAGCTTCAAGAAGATAGTGTCATTATCGCTATCAGATATATTAAGAAGGTATGTGCCCACGACAATAGAATACAAATCCGTTAGCTGACGTTTCCAGGTTCTCATACAGTTAAGCGACATCTCAGTCTAACCAGCGCTAGACTAGACGGTTTCTGTAACGAATTCAAGCTTTAGATATTCCTAAGGACTATAACTATAGGAATTAAGGATTACATTATCAATTAACTCTCTAATCTTATCATGTATGTTATTCCCGTACTCTCCCAGTCGATCGCCCTAACTCTTTCTCACTTTAAGTTCCAGATAGTGTTTCTTAAAGGCCCGAGGCCAGTTCCTACCTAGGGGCTTAATGAACGAAAAAAATAATTCCAAGAGGCTTTAGGGCGGCCCCTCAAAAACTGCAGCCACAGCCTATACTACTACACCTTTATCAGATATAATTATTTTAGGTATAGGTGGCGTATAATAAATCTTGGATTAACCGTGTAATTAGCTGATAACATTTGTTATCCCCCGCGCTCGTATTAGTGGAAATTAGTTGCTACGTTTAACCTAGCTAGGAGTAAGCACTACGCAGCAAGCAGGGATATCTCCGTAGGTACCGCGAGGTTAGCGCCACGAGGTTTGCGCTATAATCACACGTCTCCATGCTCTCTCCTTCGTTCCTCAAGGCTCCTTTAGCAACTAGTGCCAGGCTCCCAGTTGCGCTTCCTGTTACTAAGACTCCGCATAGCCATACCTCCGACAGCCCAGAGCCGCGGGCCTAACAGCCCCGTAAGTAAATTACGTCATAATGATTATATACAGGGTATAGGGTTGGTTAGAGGTACCGATTGGCATAGTAACCTTGTATAAAACTGCTCGCGACAGCAGCCACAATACTGATAATAACTTTCTACCATCTTAGTAAGTTCTAAGACTTAAATAAGACCCTTATAAGTGTTAAGAGCTGTAAAAGCTTGATAGTGGTATTAGGAAGGAAGTCTACTAAGCTTTGATAAGAGGCTCTACGCGAATTTAGCGCAAGAGCGACAACATAAACGTAATTTTTAGATGCAAGGGCTTTTAAAATAGCTATCGTATATAATATATATAGAATTGCAGCAAATATTAATGTGTGCACAGAGTCTACGTTGCTTGAATTCAAGGTAACCTTCGTATGTCTCGGCACGGAGGGTGTCTCGCCACACGGGTAGGGGCGTTACTTCCTAATACTTCGTAGTCATAGTTCAGTATTATAGGTAAACAAGATGCGTAAGTATACTCGTGGGTTAAAGCAGCGATTAGAACAATAGTGTGGTACATTGTATCGCCATCGCTAGCAGGGAGGATGGCCGACCCGCTCCGGCACTGACCTTGTGCGAGAGGCGATAAATTTTTCTAGACTTGGATGAAAGCAAGTGCAGTGGTGCCAAGAGATCCCGGGCACGGCCTCCAGCCACGACCAGGTTAGGTCTCGCACAGATCCAAAACCGGGGCACTTTAGACCCACTGCGGGATCCAGAATGGGAACTAAATTAGTACAAAAAAGTAGGTTCCGCAATAGACCCCGCTCCAAGGGCCCGGTTTTGGACCCACGCGAGGCCTAAACTGAATGGTGGCTGGAAGCTATGCCTGACAACGAACTTTCACCTCCCCAGTACGCTTGCTTCCAAATGCTCCTGGTGGCCCTCCGCATCCACCGATTTAGGCCTCGCTAATCACGTGTAGACAGGCCAGGAACTCCACCTAATCCACTACTCCTTATTCCATTCACCCGCGATCTGTTACGACCAACCAAAGCTTTTCCGCATTGGGCTATGCACGTGACTTAGCTGCGACACCGCGCCCAAAGAGGATAAGCGGAAGAGGGAAACACGTAGATAATTAGATGCGAGAATGACTCTAGTCATCGGAATTGGATTGCAAAGTATTAATTGAGTTCTGCCCCCGTCTCTAACTAAGAGGGAATTGTGCATTATATGTTCATGGTCAAGAATTACGCCTGTTTTGCACAAGAAAGCATGTAAATGACCGCAGTCACCTGATTTTACTGCGACACAGCAGCCCGGTGCATGCATCTCGAGCTGAAAAGTGAGCTGAGTCTCACGTCAAACAACGACCTGAGCAATTGTATCGGGGCATTTGCCTGGGCCCCGTTCTCAAATTCGTGCTTTTACCACCCTGGGTAAATCGAATCGGAAGCCTCCATACTCACACATCGGTTCAGGTTTCCAGAAGCATTGGGTCTTGGCGTCCGAGTCATGTCCATGCCCACAGCTGGCTGTCTGAGCCTCGCAACAACATTCGCTTGCTTCAGCTTCTACCGCGCAAGGACGACGAGCAAAATCTGTGCTGCGAAATCTTTGAGGTTCCCCTACGAACCTCGAATGAATTGCCTCGTCCATACGAAGCACTCTCGTATGTTTGGGGCGACCCTACCAAAACCCAATCCATCATTGTGGTGGGCGATAAAGAGGACAAGCAAAGTGGAAACCGAGTACTAGGTGTGACAAAGAGTCTCTACGAAGCTCTGTCATGTCTTCGAGATGATTACATCTCCCGATTCATCTGGGCAGATGGCATTTGCATTGATCAATCCGAGACCGAAGCAGGTAGAAAAGATAAGGAAGATCAAACCCCCTTGATGACCGAGATCTATGCAAAGGCAAGTCGGGTGACGGTCTGGCTTGGCCTGGCGAATAATGGCGGCAATGAAGCACTCAAAGAACTCAATTCTGCCGCTCAGACTTCGACGAGTTATTTGAACACTCAGGCTTCAGAGAAGATAGTTTCGGACCTTCTTGCAAGACACTGGTTTTCCCGAATCTGGGTAAGATAATAAAGCTGCGTGGTGTTTGAGAGTAACTGAATGATTCTAGGTTCTTCAGGAAGTGGGCGCAGCTCGACACATCGTGATTCGATGCGGCTCCACGGAAATTGATGGATATGCCTTCTGCTTAGGTTTAGATCACTTTCGCTCACTGTTCACGCAATCCCTTCTTACGATGAGTTTTTTGATTCGAGGAGTAGCACTCCGGCCCCGGAATCTACAAGCCCAAAACAGAATCTCGCTGGAAACAGCTTCCTTGGGTGAGCTGATCGATATGTATCATGCTCGCAGGGCCACGAAGTTGCATGACAAAGTATATGCTTTGCTGGGCATGTGCTTGGAGGATTATAACTCCCTGGGTACAGCTGGATTGAAACCTAACTACAGTCTAGACTGGTCGATACTCATGCAGAATCTCGTCAAGTTCCTTCTTGGTGATCAGATTTCCGTGGAGACTTGGAAGGAAAAGGAGAAGGCAGTCTTCAAGAGCCAGGTCCATGTCCTTGGACGGATTTCCAAAGCTGCAGAAGATCCACAAGGCGATGTACAGAACGTGGAAGCTATTTTCTGGGATCCATCAGAGAAAAGTTGGAAGGAACCCACTCGCTGGACTCTTCGAAACTCCGCAAAGTTGATCCTAGTTGGCGATGCCGTGTGCATGGTTCCAGGAGGCTCGAACTGTTTCATCGCCAGACCACTTATGGATCATCTTGCAATTATCGTGATCAAGGCCAGTCTTCCGGAGCACATTGCGTTGCCGGAACCGTCAAAACCCACACGTGCCCCTCGGGAACTCCTGTTTGTCTGGGACTGGGAAATCTCATCAGAGAACTTTCAGCACTCTTACGATGCCTGGACATTGACATTCGACTTGCAATCCGAGCATACAAGAGCTGGACCAGAAGGCCAGATCGCCAGAGGATGGAACATCGGTTTGATGCTGGGAGAGCTGGGAAAGCTTGAAGAGGCAGCAGAGAAACTTGAAGCAGCTATCAGTCTTGCAAAAGAGGGCATGCTTTTACAATCTGAAGTGGTAGAGAAACTAGTTTCAGAGACGGCAAAGATGTCCGGTTTGAGAGATATGAATAGTCGAGGACTTCTATCTCACGCTGCCGAAACCGGGTATGTGAACTTGGTTGAGCTTTTGCTAGGGATAGTTAAGATCAATCTCAAGGCACCGGATAGAAGGGGTCTAACGCCGTACTCGTGGGCTGCACGCAATGGACAAGTAGCCGTGATGAAGCAGCTCATCCAGGCTAGCGCCGATTTCGAAGGAGGCTTCCTTTGGAGGGCACTCTCCTGGGCTGCGCGGAGTGGCCATGATGCTGTGGTCAAGCAGCTTGTCGAAGTCGGAGCCGAGACAGAGTACACAGATGACGAGTTCCATCACACACCGCTTTCATTCGGAGCTCACAATGGGCACGCAGCCGTGGTTGAGGTTCTTGCAAAGGCCGGAGCCAATATCAATATCACGCATCGGGATTCCGGTCACAAACCGCTTCAGTTCGCAGCGCAGAATGGACACGAAGCCGTAGTCAAAGTACTTGTCGAAGCAGGAGCTGATATCGAGTCAAAGAGCATAGGGAAACCTCAAGTTGATCCGCCCCTCGCATTGGCTGCGCAGAATGGACACGAGGCGGTGGTCAAGGAGCAGACTGGTCAACAAGCAAACAATTTGCAAGTATTTGCTTGTATTATTTGCCAAGACAAATACAAATACAAACAAAATATGCTGTCTGGCCTTCCAAACAAAACAAATATAAACCCTGAAAAATGTTTGCAAATATTTAGTATATTTGGTAGAAGTCGTCGCTATACGCAAGGTATTAAAGTTATTAAGTTTACTGTAAAGTTGATCTCGCGATACTTTTTTTAGTATTATAAACTAGTTTACTTAGCTTAGTCTTAGTTATCTTATCTTAGTTGTACTCCTTTTTAATGCTTATTTTAATACTTAACCTTACTATTATTACCTATCTTAGCGCGTATTTTTGCCTAATATACCACCTAAACGCCGCGCACCCACTCTCTCTATATATACTAAACGATTAAAGAGCGCTAGCCGTAGAGCTAGCGCCCTATACTAGAGTTATTATCTTAGCGCTAGATACTACGTTAAGCCCTAGCTACCGCGAGCTAGGCTACTACTACGCGTCCTAAGCGTACGTTTAAGTCGTAGTTATTAGAGTTATAAGCCGAGGCTAAGATTATACTACCTACTAATAGTAGTAATACTACCTTAGTAGTAAGTAACTCTTAGCTCTATAGTTGATACGCGCATAAATAAGAGCTAGATATACGCCTATATACGATTAAGACGAGAGTAAGCTTACTAATAAGTAGATTATAGAGGAGTTCTATATATAGGAGTAGGATATGCTAGTATAGTAATTTATATATAAGCGTATTATATAGTTTTACTAAATACTTGTAAATATTTAATTATTTATAAATAATTGCTTCTAAATACAAATATAAACAAAATATAGCCCTCTTAATATATAAACAAATAAATAATTTTACTTATATTTACTTTATTTACTTATTAACTAGTCTATCAAGGAGCTTATTAAAGCTAGTACTAATATTAAGTTAGATAAGGGCTTAAACCTCGTCTATAATTATACGCTACTTAAATAGGCTATAGAGTATAGATATATAGCTATTATTAAGCAGCTTATTAAGGCTAGAGCGAATACTAAAAACGCAGGTTGCGACTATATAATACTACTTTCACTTACTATACTTAGAGAATATTAAGCTATAATTAAGGAGCTTATTAAGGCTAAAGCTAACCTTAAGTTAAAGGATAGGCTTAGCTATATAGCGCTCGCTGTAGCCGCTATAGCTAAATATAAAGCTATAGTTAAGTAGCTTATTAAGGCTAGAGCTAATCTTAAGTTAAAGGATAAATATAACTAGGCGCTACTCTTATTAGCTATTAACGAAGGACGTAAAGCTATAGCTAAGCAACTTATTAAAGCTAGAGTAAATATTAAGTTAAAGAATAATTTTAGTAAAACGCTACTCTATCGCGCTACCTATACTAGATATAGTGCGCTAGTTAAGCTATTTATTAAGTATAGAGCTAGTATTAACTCTTATAGTTATACTAGTAGGATACCGCTTTTACGCGCTACTGAATTTAGATATAAAGCTATAATTAAGTAGCTTATTAATACTAAAGCTTATATTAACTTAAAGGATAGCTTAACTTAGTACAAGTATACTACTCTTAGCTCTTAAGTACTAGTACAATTACCTAATTACTCTAATATATATAAGCTAGCTTAAGTAGAGTTTTTAATAGTTAATAGAACTAATTAATTTACTCCTTAATTATTATAATAGTATACCTATAGACGCTTAAGGGCTATAGTAGTTATATTAGGTTAGTAGCCTTCTCGCACGACTTAGTATAGCTAGTATTAGCGTTAAGTAATAATACTATTAAGATCTAGGATATAAGTAGTAGCGCGTACCTATAGACGCTTAATACCGAGAAGGTTCTTTATAAATTATCCTTTAATTCTACTAGCTCTTACCTCTATACTAAAATAGGTACTATTATTATTTAGAGCCTAGAAGTTTCTAGTATAGAAGATATTATAGAACCTAAGCCTACTATATATCTAGGTATAAGCCTTAGTTTAGATAGTATATAGATTAAGTATATAAGTAATAATATACTATAGGTACTATTAGAGTATTAGCTATTATACTCGTCTATATATAGGACTATAGTAGGTATAGGTATTAGGATAGGAAGAGTATAGACTTATAGTATTAACCTTTAATATGCTTATAGGTATATATTATAAAAATAAGTAAGGATTTATTCTTTCCTTCTATACCTTAACGTAGTTAGTAAGTAAGTCGCGCCCTACTAGCTCTATATACCTATCTTATCTTATTATATAATAGCTCTACGCGCTACGCGTTAATTACCTTTAAATAAAGTAGATATCTAGCTTACTATCTTATCTATTAATTCTAGCTAAATTCAAGGTAGTAAGCTAGCTACTACTACCTTTAGTGTTCCTAAATCTATATTATATAATCAACGCGCTAGCTAACGCGCCTAACGCGATTACTAGCCTAACTTAAAGAAGCTTACTTAGGTAGAAGAGGAGGTAATAGTTAAGTATATCCTTAACCTAGATTCTTATAGTTTTACCCCAACTCTAGCTACTATATATAATATAGCTAATAAGCTACTAGCTACCTATAACGCGCTACTAGTTAAGTAGAAGTAGTTAGCTAACTTAATTAAGCGTATAGATAGTCTTACGACGCGTTTTAATCGCCTATATAATTAGTAGTAAGCCTTATATAAGGATCTAGTTACTATAAGTAGCTAGTTTAAGTAGGTATAGCGTATAAGAACTACGTATAGGATAGCTAATAAGGACGTCTAAGTCCTACTATTCCTTATCTTTACTAGTAAGTACTACCTCTCTACCTAGTACTAGGAAGACTATATCCTATAAGACTAGGCTATTATAGTTAGTAATAATAGCTAGATAATAGATAAGCTAGGTATTAAGTAGCTTAAGCACTTTAATAAGTATATAAAGAACTAGGTAGTTAGTATACGTTGTCTACTTATACTTAATAGTTATAGGAGCTACTACTCTCTTAAGTTCAACAAGATCTATAAGGAAAATAATCGAGAGATATATAAAAAGATCTCTCTTTATATCTTTATATAGAATATATAGACTATCTTATATATATATATATATATACCTAATTATAATAATTCTCTATATATTACGCCTTATTTTCTTTATATATTTTTACTATTTATTTCACATATATATCTAGTACAATACTATATTATAACTATATACCTAGGTATATAAATCTATTAAATTAGCTATTATAATAGGCTAGTAAATAGATTTAATTAGGAGGATATCTTAATAGTAACTATAGTCTTAACCTTCTTACTTTAGTAGCTACTAAAGTTAAGTAAAGCGAGTAGTACGTTAGTAATACTTTATTACTCTACTACTCTATTTTTACTAGCTATAACTAGACCTTACTAACTAGTCTAAACTCTTCTAACTACTCTAGCGCACTCGCATTATCTCTAATCTTGTAGTAGTAATTATAAACTACCTATAATCTATAACCTCTCTTTATAATAGCCTAGGAATTAGCTCCTAAGAGAAAAATTAATCCCTTATAATCTTATATAAAGGATTAAGAGGAATCTTTAATAGGGACTATAATTATTAGATGCGTATACTAGTTATAATAAGTAGGGTATTCTCTCTCCTAAGGTATTAGCGCGATAGTAACGTAGGTACCTAATCTAGCCCCTACCTTATTCTAATTATAGCTTAATAGATTAGTAGGGAGCTATATTAGGGCCTCTAATTATCTAATAGAGATAGGGTTAAGAGTTAAGCTATAAGCTATATATTATAGAGTAGATAAGATATTCTTCCCTATATTAAAGTTATCACTCTTTAGATATACTAACCTTAAGGATTAGTAGTTAATTTAAGTACGCTCTTGAAAAGCTTAGTAGAGAGAATAAATAGAGTAAAATTAGTACTATCCCCTAGCTAGTATTAGAGATCTATTACGGGAAGGGTCTAGTATTACTACTATAGCCGCCTTCTTAATTACTAGGGCGCGTATAATTCTAATCTAATAGTCTTTACGTATTTAAGGAGGAAGTTCCTATTAGTTCCTATACTATCTTAGTCTATAGCAATTTTAGAAGTAAGCTTAAATAGTAGTAATTATTGTATAATATTACTAAAATCCAAGCCTAGATATTATAAGGAGGTTCCTAAGGAGCTCTAAATATAGAATTATTAGATAGTTTAAAAATAGTGTATAATTACCTATAGAATTAACTAGTAGTAATATAAAATTATCCCTATACTTATAAATATACGTCTAATCTAATTAACCTAGTCCTAGTTAAGATAAAGTTTAAAGTTTTTATTTAATACTAGTATAATTTGTAGATTACACTAATTAACCCCTCTAAAAAGAAAATATCCCCTAATATTATAGTATATAGGCCCTATCTCTTATAGTTAAGCTAACTAATAATTTATTACTACGTTTTATTACTTCCGTACGCAAATCGCTCTAGGATTTTAAAGGTTAGTAGTTCTTCTTATTCTTCCTATAGGGATTTCTAATCTAGCTTACTAAAGAGATTATAAATAAGCCCTTTAGCTTTATACTCTAAGCCTCCTTTATAGACTAGTTAATAAGTAAATAATTTACAAGTATTTACAAGTATTTACAAGTATTATTTACTAAGATAAATATAAATACAAATAAAATATACTATCTAGCCTTCTAAATAAAATAAATATAAACCCTAAAAAATATTTATAAGTATTTAGTATATTTAGTAGAAGTCGTCGCTATACGTAAGGTGTTAAAGTTATTAAGTTTACTATAAAGTTAATCTCTTAATACTTTTTTTAGTATTGTAAACTAGTTTACTTAGCTTAGTCTTAGTCATCTTATCTTAGTTGTGCTCCTTTTTAATACTTGTTTTAATGCTCAACCTTACTGTTATTGCCTATCTTAGCGCGTATTTTTGCCCAATATGCCACCTAAACGCCGCGCACCTACTCTCTCTATATATACTAAACGATCGAAGAGCGCTGGCCGTAGAGCTGGCGCCCTACACTAGAGTTATCATCTCAGCGCTAGACACCACGTCAAGCCCTAGCTACCGCGAGCTAGGCCACTACTGCGCGTCCTGAGCGTACGTTTGAGTCGCAGTTGTTGGAGTCATAAGCCGAGGCTGAGATTATACCACCTACTAATGGCAGCAACGCCACCTTAGCAGTGAGCAACTCTCAGCTCTACAGTTAATACGCGCGTGGATAAGAGCTAGATATACGCCTATATACGATTAAGACGAGAGCAAGCTCACTAACGAGCAGATCATAGAGGAGTTCCATATACAGGAGTAGGATACGCCAGCATAGTAATTTGTATGCAAGCGTATCACACAGTTTTGCTAAATACTTGCAAATATTTGATTATTTGCAAATAATCGCTTCCAAATACAAATACAAACAAAATATAGCCCTCTTAACACACAAACAAACAAATAATTTTGCTTATATTTGCTTTATTTGCTTGTTGACCAGTCTGCTCCTTTAACACATTCCGGTTAAATTTAGGCATCATTTGTCGGTAATAGTGTCGGTATCGCGGCCATACGACAATGGACGAGCATGAGATGAGACTACACAGGGCAGAGGCAAGCTTTGATCCCCAAAAGCCATTGGATTGGCTCAATGCGTGCGTCACTTCGCACCCCTGCCCCAAACCGAACCTCACATACAATCGCGATACGAGCCCAAAATACCTGGTTGATGTGGGCTTCGAGAGGCAACGGCCGTGCATTGCTCGCGTAGTTTTGTCGTCTACCGTTCCTGAACATGAGCTCAAATATGCAGCCGTTAGCCATGTTTGGGGTGAATTATCTGAGCAAGAAAAAGCATTGAGGACGACGACGGCTCGGAATCGGACGGCCAGGCTTGAAGGAACACCGCTGGTGCAGTTCCCGAATCATTATCAGGCTGTCTCGCTCATGTGCCGTCGCCTTGGGATTCGATACTTATGGATTGACTCTTTATGCATCGTTCAGGTAAGAAGCTCTACAGCCTCCTTCGGTCATAATCATTAATCTCTAAAGGGTCCGGAAGGCGACTGGCAAGAAGAATCGAAGCGAATGGCTGGTATCTATGGTTCGGCATACGTCACTATTTCACTGAATACAGAAGAAGACTTCTTCGAGACAAGCCTCCACCCGGAATTTAAAGCGAGCCTCCCTCCGCCCGACTGGGCTCGCCAATACGAAGAGACCAAGGGATTGATCTGGTGGGCTATGCAGTTCCGGAAAATGGACTTGGAGGGCGGACCGGTCGGCAAGCGCGCGTGGTGCCTGCAGGAACGCCATCTTTCCCCGAGGCTGATCCATCTCATCGATCGCGGACACATGCTCTGGGAATGCTGCGAAATATCTGCTACGTCTGTTAGCCCGAGGGCTTTTAGCTTTTGCAACGCGAGAGAAGCCTCCAAAATGAGCCAAAGTAAACAAAAGTCGGCCATGCACCGAAGGCTTATCGACATTCCTGATGACCGGCGACAGGAAATACGCATACACTACTGGCATTCGATCCTGCGACAATACAAGAAACGGAGCATTCGTGTTGACACCGACAACCTGGCCGGCATCACTGGAATTGCCGAGCGAGTGCACGAGTGGACAGGATACGAGTATTTGTCCGGGCTGTGGAGAGAAGATCTACCACGGGGCCTACTCTGGATGCGATCTGCAGATTATGACACCCTTCCGGAACAACGATCGTGGAGCAGATTCCCGCAATACCAGGCCCCATCCTGGTCATGGAGCTCTGTCCGTGGACCGACTCAGCTAATCGAATACAATGCCAACGTCGATGAGCCAATGGAGGTCAAGCCAGTCTCGTCTATCAGAACATGGACCTCGGTAGTCTATGACATACAGACGGAGATCAATCAAGAGAGTCCCCTGAGCCCCGTGGCAGAAGGATCGAGCATAACAATGACTGGATGTGTTGGACAACTTCTCGTCACGGGACAAACCAATACCGTGAAGCGAGAATTCTTGCCGTCTTTCTCGGGTATCATTTTCAAGTCCGCCGAATCCTCGGATGAAACATGCGGATATATCGTATTCGACATCCCGTCGGATTCAGCGACTTGTCAAGCCGTATGGTGCCTTCTCATTGCCGCTTCGCCCCGTATTGACAGCCAGTACCTCGCGCTTGCCTTGCAGAAAGGCGACACAAGTCCCGAGCCTCACCTCCAGAAACCGGATGCGGAAGCCACTCAGCCGAGCCGGACCTGGAGCACGTATCGCAGAGTTGGAATCATGTATGTCGACTGCCCCAGAGGGAGACATCTAGAGGAGATATTTGGGCCACCACAAAGAATAAGGATCTTTTAGATCGTCAACGAGGGCGTAGCTGCTGAGTTTTTGGATATCCCGACCTTACAATCTCTCTTCAGGCATGGGGGGACTAGGTATAGATATTTATCATTGAATTTAGCCAAGTCCCAATTTTACTTAAGAAGGTCTTCTTGATAATGCTCGCGTTTGGACTGAATAGCAGACCAGCGTAGTATATTTGAAGCGGCGCCTCTTCAAGAACCGGCCGAAAAGCTAGAACAAAGCGTGTCGCATCGTGAACTATATCTTGTAAAGTCAAGTGAGCTGGAACATGAGGGTCTGCTAAAGTTCTGTTGTTCTCAATGATCTCTGCAGTGGTAACAGGTGTCTGTGGGGTGGTTGGGTATGAAGGTTCATCCACAGGTGGAGTGACAGACCTGTCAATTGTGCGCAACTTTGCAAGTACAACTTGAGCATCAAGAGGCCAAATACCACTCTGTTTGAAGGCTCCTTATCTTTGATGGCCATGGATCACACATGACGTATGAGTTTATTACCTCCACCGAATTAATGCTGCGTCAACAGATCAGTGTGAATGCAGACAAGCGCAAGAGACAGTAGAACACTTCCTCTTCCGATGCAGAGGGTGGACAGCACACCGAACAGAGATGCTACAGTGCACACAAACAGGCAGAGGGAGTATATCCCTCTACCTAGGCGGAAAATCCCCAACAGATGACGAGAAATGGGCCCCAAACATGGACGCAGTTCGAGCAACGATACAGTTCGCAATAGCTACAGGTCGACTTGATGCAAACCAACGGCAGGCTAACCAGGACACCTAACTACCCACCTAACTAACACCCAACCCGACCCACCAACATATCACCTCGTGCTATAGAAAGCAGACACCGCTTCAGTTGCCGAAGATAGGACGCTAAACACTTGGAGAAAAGCATTTAGAGGTAGTAGCCCTCTTATACTATCTTATAAATAAGAATATACTATTCTAATAGTAAAAAGAATAAGATAAGGCTTTCTTAGTATTAAAGTTAGTATTTATCTTAGGCCTAATCCTTATATAATAAGACCTATTAAGAGATATAGTTATAGAGGTAGACTACTCTAGTAGAGCCCTAAGAGGATACCTATTATAATAAATTAAGGAGGTACTATACCCTATTATATACTACTCTATAGTATTAATAGTAGAATAGTAAAATTATACTATTTATAATAAGAAGATAAAGGTAGTACTTAACTATCTTAAAGTATAGAGGATAAAATTAAGAAGTATATACTTTTCCTGTATACGAGGAACAGAACCCCTCCCACCAGAAGAACAAAAGCCACAATACTCCCTACCGCAATGCCTGTAATCTTGCCCGCCGTAGGCGAATTTGCGTGTCCCGTAGGTACCGCAGAAGTATTGATAGGTGCTGAAGAGCTCGACGAGGAAGTCGTACTCGCAGTCGACGTCTGGGAAGTCCGGGTGCTCTGCGGCGCTACCACGCAAAAGCTGACTGTGGAGGCTGGATTGATCTCGGATTGCGCGCAAATATTGCTACCGAGGCAGAAAGCGCCGCCACAGCACTGGGCACTAACGGGTGCGCACGAGCCAGGACCGCAGAGTCGATAGCCAGAAGGGCATTGGGCTGATGCAGTTATTGTGGAAGTGGATGAAGTGGACATTTCTCGAGGGTTGGACACGGCCAGAGGAACTGAGAGCAAAATGAAGAGAGACACAGCGGAGTTGTGGTTCCCCCGATGGCGATGTGCATGGTGCATGGTGCATGACGCTCTGTTCTTCTGCGCCAAATCAGTTCTTCTGATTTCTTCCGGGACGCATGACAGAAAATCGCAGGGGACTATGCTATTGGAGGAACCGTGGGAGTCTTCCCGTCTCCTCAAAGTGACGTAGTTTGTTTGTAGCTTTAAGCCTTCGCTTAAGCTTCACCACACGTCACACCAAAATTCCTTAGTTTTGGGCCCGTACTTACATAGCGCACAGGGACACATAAGACTAAGATATACCGAAGAATTGCATCTGCAAACGCAACGCTGCAAGGCAAGGCTCCCAGGCCCTACTATATTGAAAATTTAGTAAGTCGGGAGTTGGATGAAGCAGAGGTCGAAGTAGGGTGCGGCTGGTTGCACAGCCCCGCGTTGTAGGGCAGTAAGATCATAGCCGAAGGCGAATTCGGATGCGACTTGGCTGAATCTATCTCTCTCTTGAGAAGCGGACGAACGCCTTATTGACGCTAGCAGGGAGGACGGCCGACCCGCTCCTGCCAGGAGCTTATCAGGAACATCTTGAAATTTTTGTGTAGATGAAGGATTGTGTTGGGCAAATGCAGTGGGCGCCGAGAGTTTTCGAGCACAGCCTCCAGCCACCATTCAGTTCAGGGCCTCGCGTGGGTCCAAACCTGGGCCCTTGGGAACCCATGTTTTTGTACTAATTTAGTTCCCATTCTAGATCCCGCAGCGGGCCCAAAGTACCCCGGCTTTGGATCCGTGCGAGACCTAACCTGGTCGTGGCTAGAGGCCGTGCTCGGGATCTCTTGGCATTTGCCCATATCATCTGCTAGCGCTTCCTGCCAGGCGGTCGCTTCACAAGACTTGTCCCCAACATGACCCCTTCTGCCTCGGAGCTCGCTCGCCGGCACTTGGGCAACCGCAGCGAGCAAAATCTGCGGCGGAGAGTTTGAGCGACCCCGTCCACTCAAAGCCGCCAGGGCTGGTTTTTCCGATATCGTACGAAGAAGCTCGGTTTTTTTTGAGTGTTACCCCACCAAAAGTTGCGCTGCGGAAGACAACGCAAAACAACAACATGAAATGCAAACAACCCTAAAATCTGCAGTACGTATTAATAAATTAAAGAAACTTAAAAAGGAAAGGGTTTATTAATATTTGTAGCTGCGTTGTGTTGTTACAGCTATTGCGAATTGAGACCAAGTGTTGGGGCTGCAACACAAAAGAAAAACGAGCTCCTCCGTATTGTACAACACCATAGTCGGCGCGACATTCGGAGTCGTTACGATGTATGCAAGAGCAAGCTCTCTGAGCAGCGCAACAAAGCGGGGCGCGATGTCCAGTTTGAGGCAACGTATGCCTACAAGGGAGGGCAAACATCAATCAGTGCAACAATAATAGGCAGGAGGCTTGGCAGCTGCGCGAGAATGAAGAGGTCGTGGCTCACTACGGGAAACCAAGTCATGAGAGACGGACGCGGGACAGTGTGAGCAAGGAACTTGGCGACATTCTCTGCTTCGAGAAGAAGGGCTGAGCTCGACATGCTGAAGCAGAAGCTGATGGTGCCTCGGGAGCTAGTGGTCGTCGGGCTCGGTGGAACTAGCACCTGAGTGCAGCGCGAGCGGGAAAGTGGCTACTGATGGCCCGGAGATTCTCTTTGGGGCTGGGCAGTCGAAGGTCATTGTCGACTACCTGTCAGAGAGCGAGAGGGACGTGGTCGTGTTCACCACGCGCACGCTGTAGCGGCGTCGCTGACACGCGGCAATGTGCTGGAGCTAGGGGTAATGACTCAACGAGACGCGGCCTACTTCCCGGAGAAGTCTTCAATTGGGAAGGACCTTTTCTGCGATAATGCGACTACGAGTGAGCTGCTAGACGAGCTGACATGCCTGCCTTTGGCAATTGCGCAGGCAGCCGCGTACCTGAATATGCTCTGGGCCTGTCCGTGACCGGGCCAGCCAGTAATCCATTACCAAATACCAATTATACGTCACTAGGGAATTAAACTAGCTATATGAACAAATGTCCTAAATTCCTTCTTTCAAATGCTTAAGATGTCATGTCCTTGGCCGGACCTCGTCGTTTTCATGCCCAAGGTTTCGATTTGTTTGTAGCACCTTCCCTGATGTTAAGGCTTTGTCCACAGCCTTGCCTAATGTTCCCATAGCTTCCCTTATAGTTGGTGTCTTTTCCACTGCAGCTGGAGATATGCAGACCAACAGCTCCCTCGCAAATGCAGCCGCCACTCCCGCTGCATAAGGCTGCCATTCCCGGTACTTGTGTGAGTCAGCATAGTCGCATATGCCCCGGATGACAAGGCACGGCCAGTTATTCATCAAGCCGGCTGCTTCCATCTCAAAACAGAGGACCCCCCCCCCCCCTAAACTCCGAGCTGATCGAATCCCGTTCTCGGGCATTCTTCATAAAACAGTCTCCAGAAGCGATAGTACCGTAATGGACGACAACGTGGTTGCGGGTATTCCGGTCTACCGTCTCAGACATAGCACACTTTCTGCATATCTTCTCTCCTTCAATATAGTCGTAGGTAGGGTTGAAAAGGATGTCTAATTCCGAATTAGGTCGCCTGAAATTATCCTTATTCTCAATAACAGTAAGATGTATTGATATATTATTACCCCCGCGAAGGTAACGAGCTCAGAGACTCGTCAGCGCCTATAGAAGTGACTGAGGCGGAGCCTTAAGAAATCCCAGATGAACGAAGCCGCCTGGTATAAAGTTACCAAAATTATATTAAACCACGCCTCCGTAGCCAGCAGCTAGTTGGCTAACGACAACATCGCCAAGTCAAACGTCTTCGTTACTCGGCACTCCGCCGCCGACGCCAACTATAAGGCCAAATCGTAGATTAGGGAACTTTGCGCGTATTCTCGTCGCAATCGTGGCTGCTGAACCAATACCTAGTTGTCCTGCTAAAAGGCATCCTATAACAACGTTGTAGTTTCCAATCCTTCCAAGGGTGTACTACGTGTCATCATTAGGATCGTGGGGCAGGTCTGGATACGTTTCGTCAAGTAGTAGCTACGCTGCAGCAAGCTCGACGGACAAAGCACAGAGCCACCCAATAGTGTATTCTCGTATTAATGGACAAGATGCCATAATATAACCAAGATATTTGAGAGGGTAAAAGCGCTGGATAGGTAGTTGAAGAGAAGGACAGCGGAGGGGAAAGAGAAAAAGGAGGGCTAATGTAACGACGGAAATGTCGACAGAGAGTCCCGCTCCGCTTTCGTCCTCCGTACCCAATCTGTACGGCATCGCCAATCCATTAAATGGCTTGTCCCAGGCAATCGAATTGTCGAATAATATTGTTGCTAGCATAGATAATGATAGGCAGCATACGATGCATATGCCATTTCCGGATCAGCTGGTGGCTCCGTATGCATGTGTTGACGTGGTCGTTGAGCCTTCCGGTCAGACAAAAACGGCGCCATGCATGCAGCCTGCGTTACCCCGATTCTCAAAAGAGATGACTAATGTCAAGCATGAAAAGTCATTGTTCGCAATACTTGTATTCAGTTGTCTTACTGTGCCGCTGCGCCAAGTACAAACTAGTTGAATATGTGTGTTAACTAGTGAAATGGCCGCCTAGTTTAACAGGATTGCCCGCTGATTTTTGAGGCATTTTCGTCTGTAAGTATCAGAAACTGTCGAGGTTGCCTAGCGAAAGTGTTCCAGTGTCGATGTCGTTATGTTAGGTTTAGCTTTTATAGGCCCTGCTCTAAGGCCCTATTCTAGTCCCCGCTAAGCAATGAGGTTTTATAAGCAACTAGAGCGAGGCGTTTTAGACACGCTTTCTTCCCGTCAGCCTGATACCCGATTATTCTCTCCCGGGCATTCTTGATTGCGGTAGCTTAAAGCGCATGTAGGCGCCGAGACGCCGGTCACCAGTGAACCCCCGCCTACAGGCGAGCCCCACTCACACTAACGCCTCAGAACGAACATCCAGCCTAAGGGCGATTTAAATGGCTCACAAGTGTAAAACCTTAACGGCTTCTCCGATATCCTCTAATCTGATTTTTGATGTTTCCCACTGTGTGGCCACATTTTCCCCACTTCGAGAATTACTCTATTATGGTCAAACCAACTATAGACCCTGCTATACCAAGCCCCGAAGACATAACAAAGAAGTTTCGCAAATACTGGGAAATTAGTACTGATGACAATAATCTCACCCTCCATGGCTTCCGTCGATTCAAGACCACACACCTACTCAATCTCCGTTTTCTTGAAAGTGAGGTCGCCGAGTTGGACCACACCATCTACCAGGCCGGCCTAAGTCTAGGCCTTGCTCCTTCGCCTACAGATAGACTGGGCCTAAAGCATAGCAACCGGGACGCAAACGTACTAGGCGCAAACGTACCGGACGCAAACAACGCTATGACTAGAGAGTTTATCTTGAAACTTCGCACTCTGCTTAAGCAATACGGCAAGTAGCGATATCTACAATTCAATACTGAGCTAATAGAATCTCAAACAACAGATGAAGCACTCGCAGCGTTTAACAATATCATGACTATGGAGACCTTTTCGTTACTTGACGATGAGAAGCTTTCTAGCATAAGAGAGGATCTCACTTTATACGAGACATATAAGACCAGGCTTCTCAGGGTGGATTTAGGGACTCGATCTCGGACCGATCCATTTCAGCGCTGGCTTCACAGATACTTGCGAACGTTTCGGTACTGGAGACTGTCAAGAAAGTCCCAGAATAATCGTGAAGGCCTTAAATCTTCTGTCAGCGGTCACCGATGGTCTTACCAGAACACAATTTTCATAGCTGATGTTATTGGGCGGATCTCTACTGCAGCAATGACAGGCACCTTTCTTGTTGTTCCTTTAGCTGTCTTATCGCATGAGCTGTCGAAAGATACCCAGCTGGTTGTTGTCTCTATTTGCATTGTTGTTTTATCGTTTCTTGTGTCACTCTTTTTGAAGGTATCTAGCTTTGAGATGATGGCGGTATCCGCTGCCTATGCAGCTGTCCTTTCGGTATTTGTTTCAAATGTTCCAGTAGCAAGGACTTAAGTTAGCAGGATCATGCGAATAGAATTTAACCGTAGTTACGAGCAAATGAGGTGAGCGTCTTCAGCTAATTGAGTCTTACCTATTGTACACATGAAACTGCATCATTTGCTCTCGAGGCCTTAAAGCGAACTCCAGTGCAAGCACAAAATGCTGACCATTAGGTTGCAAATTCCCATCAGTAAACCTAACGATAATTAAAGGGATTTGGCATGAATTGCCGCCACTCCTGGCAGGGAGGGTAGCTGACCCGCTCCGGCCACACCCTTTGCTATGACGCAGACACACACACACACACGTGCGAGAGACGAAGACTCTGCGGAAGAGATTTTGTGTTGAAAGAGGAGGATATTCATCTCGGACATCCTTTTAATCGAACCGCTGACTACAATCCGTCAACACCACCACTTGCGCCGGCCAAACGTACCAGGAAGCGTACGGCGAAAGCGCTCGAGCCGAGACCCTGCAACAGCTCCCGACGGCAAGAGCAGCGGCTCAACCCGTGCAGGGTGGGAGCAGAGCCACGGCATTGCAGCTGCCGCAGAACGATGAACCCGACAGCACGCAGCAACACCGGACACAATATGATCTGCCGCCAATTCCCACTGCACGTGTGTCGCTCTCTCCAGGACGCGCTCCTAGGAGAGGCAGCACAGGGATAGGGGAGCTGGCAGTACTCATTGCGAGCCTGAAAGAAACAATAGCACAGCAAAACAACATTATCGCGAACCAGAACAAGATCATCGAGGATATTCGAAGCGACCGTGCAACATTTCAATCGGAGCAGCAGCATCTCAAAGACCAGATCGCGGAGCTGCAGGGAACGATTGGCTCTCTTCGGGCACAACTCGACACCCTCTCCATCGAACCGCCGTCGACACAGACACAGACATGGGCGGCTGTTGCAGCCAGTGGCAGCCCGCCGCTGTCGGGCACCACGCCATCGCGAGCGACGAGCGCCGGGACGAACGCCAGGACGAACGCCAGGATCAGGAACGATGAACACAAACGACAGCTAGTGATTGATGTTAGCCGTGTAGGAGAAGCGGCAGTGGAGAAGATAGCCAGCACAGAGGCGGCCAAGCTAGCTATCTAGCAGGGCATGAACGGGGTCGAGAGGCTTGCTGGGGCTGCGATAAAAGACTTCCGGGTGTGGCGGACGAACGAAGGCGCAAGCGTGATCAAGTTCTTAGTGGACAAGGACAAGGAGGTAGTATTCTGGTAGACGACGGCTGAGTGGCTGGATCCGCAGATCCCTGGAGCGAGACTGGTGGGCCCCAAGTGGTACCCAGTCAAGGCGGACTTTATCGAGGTGATACTGGTAATGGACGCAGAGAGTGGGAAAGTGAGCAAGTTAGTGATGGAGCGCTTCGGAACGGAAAATGGAGTAGAGGTGTACACGATGCGGTGGCTCGGGCGACCGAGACCTAGCGGACAACATGCGTCGGTGGTGATTAAGGTGGCGACAAAGGAGGAGGCGGAGAAGCTGCTGCGATTAGACGGCGTGACGTTTAGCGGAGGCGGGCTTATGATCTCGCGGTTCAAGGAGCGACGCAGTGACGCACGCCGGTGCTGTGCTTCAACTGCGGGAGGATTGGCTATAGAGCGAGGGACTGCAGACGACTAGTGACGTGTGACATGTGCGCACAGGAAGGACACGCGTAGTGCGAGACGGTTAACTTGTACTGCGTGAACTGTTAAGGTCCACACTGGGCATCCAACCACAAATGCCCCGAGTATAAGAAAGAGAGAGATAGGATCCTCGCACGCTAACGTTATGAATAAGGAGCTAAAAATCCTCTAGGCGAACATGTAGAGAGGTAGGGAGTCGTAGTACGCGCTCTATAATAATCAGGCGCTAGCCAACTTTCATTTTATCCTAGGCTAGGAGCCTAGGTACTTTCTTATAGATAGAGAGGTAGTGCTGCATAGTATAAATCTACACTAGATAATATTCATGCCATTTAGTAGGAGATAAGGCTAGAACCTAGTCTAATCGTGTATATAGATGTCGAGAGACGTAGCAGCGATATAGGTGCATATAGACCTGGTAGATATTACAGCAGTAGTAGCGCACGTAGGGGGAAAGAAGCTAGTAGTAGTATTAGTGTATATTCCCAACCTCAAATTAATAAGGATAAAGGACGAAGGCTAGGAGGCGTTTACTAGTAGACTAGACATAATTAAGGAGGTAGTATAGTGAGAGTAGCTACGCAATCCTTATATAGAGGTAGTAGTCGCGGGTAACTTCAACTAATACAACCCACTATAGGGAGGGAGCAGCGTTAGTAATAAACTAAGGTAGGATGAGAGCAAGCTAATTATCAACTTTATAGTAGAGCTATCACTATAGAGCCTCCTCCCTATAGGAATAATCACATACGAATATATAAGGGGGAAGTTAATAATCAACCTTATACTAGTGACGACGAGGCTAGTAGAAGATCTAGTTAAATACTTACTCTAGGAGCACGAGTATAGGTTAGACTACTAGGCTATCGCGACCTACTGTAGTATAGACGTAGACTAGGAGGAAAGATAGGAGCAACTACTACTTAAGAATATACTATAGGATAAGGTTAGGGTAGTAGTAGAGTAAGAGAAGGAAGGGGGCCTCCTAAATAGAGATATAGACGAGATAGTAGACTAAGTAACGTTATAGGTAAATAAGGCGCTTAAGCGTACTACGCGTAAGCTTAGCTATTACTATATATAAAGTAATAGTAGAATAAAGACCTTATAGCGCTATAGAAGTTGTATACGCACTAGAGGAACCAAGCGTGTATAATATAGCAGTAGGGACGAGTAGACGAAGAACTATAGTGCACAGTAATATAGGCGAAGAGGCTCTTCTACTAGATAATTCAGCGGCACTAGAAGTAATACTAGGAGGACTTCCTAGACAACAGCGACAATATATAGAAGGTAGCCAATTATCTTAATATAAAGGCAATAGCCTCGTTCGCGCGAGTGCCTCCTATTATAAAGGCAGGAACAGAAGACAAATTTATTACTAAGAATTAGGACATCGCAGATAAGCTACTGCCGGCGTTCTTCCCAGCCCCACTATCGTGCGAACTAGAAGACGTGCCAGGCGGGTACAGTCAGCTACCGTAGGAGCCAATTGCGAAAGACGAAGTCAAGAATACAGTGTTCAGGGCGAGTCTAGACAAAGCACCAGAAAGGGACGGCCTCCCAGCGCGCGTATAGAGAGAGCTCTAGCCAGTACTAGGAGATGAAATCACGCAGCTCTTCGCCAGGTCTCTCGAGACAGGAAGGGTACCGCGGGAATAGAAGATTGCGAAGATCATTCCACTGCAGAAGCCAAAGCGCGGAGACTACACGATCGCGAATAACTACCAGCCTATCTCGCTCCTCCCAACGCTGGGCAAGGCCCTAGAGTCGCTGGTAGCCGAGAGGATCGTATCTAGTAGAGGAGTACGGCAGTCTGCGCCTTATTAGAAGCCCCACAACTGCCTCAATCTAGACTTACTTATTAAAACAGTTGCGGAGAGCAGCCTAAGAAGGACGAGAGATGATATACGAATCGATAGCACCAGACGAAACGCCCGAGATAGATATACCAGATAGAGTATCATTTACAGCCTCGCTCGCTCGTATAAGGGCTCGGTGGGCCGTTTCTACATAGTATATAGCGTTACCAGGCACTCGGTTCGACCATAGAGGATTCTAACAGTAAAGACAAACGTACGCACGATATCCCTTCGCCCTTCTACGCTTTAGGCCAGGTTCAACTTGGAAGTGTTCGTCAGCATAATATACATAGAAAAAGGCGTTGAAATTCCAAGAAAGTTTCGATGCAAACGAGCCGATAGAAGGGTTATAAGTCCATGAGGTTGATATCTCAGAAGCCTGAGAAGCCATAGATACTAATAAGCAGTATGTTAATCCCGGGGTGGATGCCAGTAGTAGTAGGCAGGGAAGGAGATAAGAACTGAGTTTTTCTTGTAAAGGTTTCTAGTTACATATATATACAAAGGAGTGAACTATCCAGCGTAGTGCCAAGTAGGCTGCAGGTAGGCAGTAGCCGAGCTAGCGCAGGCAGTAGCAGGCAGCATGTTCGGTAACATCTGAACTCACGTGAGAGGTTAATAGTTCATGGGTTAGATGCTCTAATTGGAGAGTTTTCTTTATGATCTAACTAAGAGATTAGATGTTATATGAGCTAATTAGAACCACCCCCTTATACGAATATGCATGAATATAGAGACGTAAGTTCATATTATATGCATATATTATATGAATATGCATGAATATAGATACGTAAGTACATATTATATTCATATGTTATATGAATATGAATATGAATATGAATATATTCATGCATATGCATATAAGACATTATTTGAATATTCATATAGCCAAGTATGGACACAACCCTATAGCTGATATTGTAGTAGTATCGCAGGTGATGGTATAATAGCTTGAAAGGAATCATAGTTTTGCAGGAAATGCAGAGCAGGTAACCGTAGCCCTGTAGGTAGGTTATAATCTCTGGTGCATTATTCTTCTGCTCCTTTTATAGAGAACTCGCACGTTAGCATTATACAAAGGCTGAAGGGGTTACCGATACCAAGGATAAAGGCAAGCTAGATTTACCGTATCTGTAGGTGTAGTTAGAGCTTGAGTTGAGTTGGTAGAGCCGTGTTGCAGGACGCATCCTTGATCGACTGGGTTGGCAGTATAGATAGTCCATAGACGTGTAGAGCGCATAAGAATAATATCAAAGTCGCTTATCACTAGTAAGAATACAACAGCTGGTAAGAAGTAGTAGTCGTCTGTAAGCCTTTATGGGGTGCACAAGGAGATTGTTCATAGGAGTGCAAAACTCGTTTTTTTTATGGAGGGTGGCCTGCAGATATACTTGACCTGGTACGTACTATCCTAGACAGTCATGTGACTGTCTTGTCATGTCATATGACCGTCTTGCCTTGTCATATGACCGCCTTGTCTTGTCACGTCTGTGGACTGTCTGTACCATTACAACATATGTACATGAGCAGAAGCCAGCCAGCTAATCAGCAGTCCCCGGGTATCGTAAGCGAGACCCGGCAAGTCCTGATTGGCCAATACCGGCTTACATAGGGTGGGCTGGTTCAGTGGGAGTGCCGTCGTCGTCTATTATAATGGGGGCGTAGAGGGTGTTAAGGGCTGCTTCCGCAGCCTCCTTGACTCTCTTCCGGGCCGCATTTCCAATGCGACGGACTTTAGTGAGCTCGTCCTTTGTAGGCCTAATAAGCCGGCCGTTTTGTTTCTTTGGGGCGACTGGGCAGTCTGCATGTGCTGCAGGGTATGGGCCATGGCAGTTGGCGCACTTCTTTTCATGTGGGCAGCTGTCTCCGGTAGGGCCAGCGTGGCCTGCCATAGGGGACGCACAATTGCTGCAGCGGGTGATGCGAGTGCACTTCATAGGGTTGCAGAACCCTAGGCATCCTGGGTTGTGTTGTTCAATATTCACTTTCTTCTTAATCTCCTTAGAGTAGTCGCTAATGCCTAGGAGGTTAAAGGATCGCACTGGTTGAGCAAAGGAGATAATCCACGTTGTTGAGCTGTCTGGCTTAGGTCCGTGACGGGAGGGCGGCAGCTTACAGGTTCTTGTCCTGTCTGGGTCTTTGCTTCATCTCTGATGTGGTCGATGGTTATTGGCACGCGGCCGCCGTAGAACGTGGCGTACGAGCTCGGGACCCCTTGTACGGCGTAGTTAGTCCAAGTCTCTGCGAGGTGGACGCTAGTTCCTTCTAGCAGGTTCATCATCTTTTGCGTGCGCAATGTACACAGCGACTAAGCTATTAGACACACTCTAGGAGGATCTTCAACTAGCGGAAGTAAATACACACACACACAAGCCAAGCCTCACGACTCTAAAACAAGCCTCAAGCCAAGCCTCAGGCGACGGCTTGTTTGGCTTGATTGTTGGCAAGTCTGCGCGCAGAATGTCGCTGGACATGTGGTCCCGCGACTGTCGATCAAGAAGACTTGGACACATACCGTGAACCTTCAGTGTGTGCTCCGATGAGTTGTTGTGATCCTTCGGCGCGTTCTCCGACGGGTTCGGCGCACACTGATGAGATGTGTGATTATTTCCGATATAAGGACTGTCGCGTCTCCTGTTCCGCCATGTCGACAGCCCGCATATGCGTTCCTTACAGTAAGAATGCTATGAATATCTACTTGATCAAGGTTGCCTTCAGAATTAAAAGTAAATGCTCACCCTAATTTATCCAAATTTTCCGATCAACTTTAGCAAGAGATAGGGAAAGAAAAGAATAAAGGAGAAAACCCAAACAATCACAAAGTATTGCCTATTGTATAACTCGTGTTGATCCAATACAGTAGGCCCGTCTGTCCGCAGCCTGACCATCACATCAGCTTTCTTTTCCAGGATTTCCTCGTGGTATTCACATAAATGTTTCTCTAGGCTTTCCTCCGTCGCGCAGCCAAGTATAGACATTGCACAACCTTCGAACGTGCAGACGAATGACCGCTTATGTTTCCGGATGTGATCGTTCCGTTGATCTTTGCTCGAGAAGCCAAAGTGCCAACGTACACAGGTGATCTTCGGGCATTTGTAAACCTCCCGTCCATAGAATTTCTGGATTTCATTTCGAGCCCAGGTGCCATCGTCGGGTATCGAGGAAGTTAGATGTTCGAAGCATGATCTGATGCGCAATAAAACTTTAACAATGTCGAGTACTTCGTGTGACGCAGACGGCTTCTCGTACACGCTCGCATGTCTCTTAGCAATAACAATAGCTTGCGCCATCTTTTGGAAGTGGGAATGATGCTCCAATGGCTGAAGTCGCTCAAAAGCGGTTTTCGAGACTGTCACTTGCCGGTCCGGTCCGGTCCAGTGTGTGTCCAGGAAAGTCTCTATGCTCTCCACAAGCTGTGTTTGATCGGTTGTTTCAATGTCCTCCCATTGTAAAATGACATTCTCCGTATGGCTTGCCCAGTTCGCTACTGCATAATCCATGAATGAGTAATAGCCCCTCCATACTTTCTCCTGAACCTCAGACTCAGGAAGAGTCAAATTAAAGCCTTTAAAGCTTAGGTAGCTGAGGCAAAGAAATGCCAAACGGCACTCCTCTGAGAGGAGATGTAAGAGTCCGCTCGTCTTAAGATATCTACATGATTTATTTAGTTAGCTTTGTTAGTACTAAATATTTAACGAATGAAAGGCAATAATAACGTTAAGTAACAGTCTCTAGGACATGTTACAACCTTAGACCAGCATTCTGGTTTTCACACGTCAAGAAGATAAAGAAAATTTTGATATATAGTGGCGAGATGTATAGGTTCGGGGGAGTGGCAGCAACTTACTCTTCGACTGATTGATGAACAGGCACCACTGTCTGGTCAGAGCGAATCTCCACCAATGAACACCAAAGATCCTTTGAGTTTCCAATAAGCTGGTTCCCCCAATGTACTTCCTCTTGCTCTAGCTCGATGCACACGGCTCCTTGAATCTCATACCATTTGAGCGGTCTTCTTGCGCATATAACCCAGCCCAGTGGCGACAGAGCCTTTTCCCGCCCTCGCTTGCCTGTTGTTTTCGTGATACGATCGATTATCCGGGCATACCTACGGAATAAGTTAGCTTTGCTTCTTCCAGCTTTAACTTTGGCACCCTTTACGCTTTACCGAGTCCGTCCGGGAATGTTTCGAGTCTGAGCTCTCTTCATTCAAGGTCTTACAATCCCGTTGATTATAGAGATTCCACGCCGTTAGCTCCGCAAAAAGAAACATACCTAAGAAGATCGGTTAGCGCGTATTTCCTTCCATGCAACTACAGATAGAACAATCTCACCTCCGGCCCGCTGGACGATGGTGTCCACGATATAAGGGCTCGGCGTAGATGGGAGATGGAATCGTTGCTGGATTCTCTCAGCCCAAAGCTCGCAAAATATCACGATGTCACGCCTATTATCGCCATCGGTGATTTTATAACTCGGTAACTTGGAAAAGTCCTTCCTCGCAATGCCATCATCCTGACTGATGAACAAACAGCGGAGATCGTCTGCTTCCGCAGGTGTGATAACCCGCCTGAACCAGGAGACAATTTCTTTCCTATCCTCTCGTTCACATTCGTCGAGACCATCAATGATGATATAGAGTGTGTGGTAGCCTCCTAGCGTGTTGTAGCTTCTTAGCGCAGCTTCCAAAAGTTCTTTTGCCAAGGCTGAAGTGCTTAGAGATTTTTGGCCACTTTCAGATGCCTTCTCGTATATGTAAGGGAGCAGATTCTTGTTCTGAGTTGTTAATTGCGCGAGAATACCCCTTGCAACAGCTATGAACGTGTTTCGTTGTGGGTCTCGATACTTGCAATAGAAGAAGGCCACTTCGGCGTTAGGGAACCTACTACGAGCTACGTCTATGATGAACGATGCAAGCACCGTTTTACCTGTATGTACTGGCAAGCTGAGAACCAGCCATTTGAGTAGACTCCCGTACCTGCTCCCGGTATTCCGCTGAGCCATAGCAGCGGAGCGGTGCGGGGATACGGGTTGAACCATGAACTGAAACGCTCATTTCCAAGAAGCCAGTCTCCAGTTCCAGGAACACATATATTACTGTTTTTCTCCTGGTCCACGTCATACTCAGCTGCTGAGAGCCATTCGAGCACAGTTTTGCGACGTCTTTCCTCTTCAGCTTCTATGTTAGCCTTAGACACATTTTTTACTTTGTTGCGAAGCTTCTGGAAGTCTTCGGATTGACGCTGCCCTTTGTTAACAGCAGACCGAAATGTTTAATTAAATGACAAGATATCAGGCTCGAATCTTTATGTTGCCATCCGACTTTGGATGTTGCCGGCCAAAACATTTAGAAATAAAAAAACGTGGGGAGTGCAACATACCAATATAACCTCATTGATTGTATGTATTGTGGCTACTTCAGTTGTAGGAATAACTGATAAGACATCTTTGGCGTACGCAGCTGCAGTCGCCGCTGCGTAAGACTGCCATTTCTCGTTCTTGTGTGAGTCGGCATAGTTGCATATGCCCCGGATGACAAGGCACGGCCAACTGTTCACCAGCCCGGCTGCTTCCATCTCAAAGCAGAGGACCCCGCCAAACTCCGAGCTCACCAAATCCCTTTCTCTGGCATTCTTTATGACACAGTTTCCAGAAGCGATCGTGCCGTAATGGACAACAACACGATTGTGCTCGCGGGGTTCTCGGGTCACCGTCTTAGATGTGTCACACTTTCTACATGTCTTCTCTCCTTCGATATAGTCATACGTAGGCTTAAAAAGGATGTCTAATTTGGATTTTGGTCGCCGGAAACTGGTTCTACTCTTGATAATAGCAAGATATGTTGGAATGTTGGTATTGTTGCGTAAGTGGCGAGCTTACAGGTGTACAAGTACCTAAAGAAGTGATTGAGGCGGAGCATTAAGAAAGCCCGTGCGAATGAAGTGGCCTGGCACGGACTTTCCGAAATCGTACTGAACCACGCCTCCGTGGCCAGTACATGGTTGGCTGACAACAACATCGCCAAGTCGAACATCTTCATTACCTAGTACTCTGCCGCCAACACCAACCATGAGGCCAAATCGTAGATTAGGGAACTTTGCGCGCATTCTTATCGCAACCGTAGCCGCCGAACCGATCCTAAGCTGTCCCGCCGAAAGACATCCTATAACGACGTTGTGGTTTCCAATACTTCCAAGGGTGTACTGTGTGTCATTATTGGGATCCTGAGGTAGGTCTCCATGCGTCTCGTCGAGTAGTAGCTGCGCGGCAGCGAGCTCGATAGGCAAGGCAGAGAGCCACCCGATAGCGTACTCTCGGAAATCAATTGGGCCTTGGCTGTCTTGCCGATGGCGCCAATAAATGATGTAGCGTTGCCAACATGTTTTAATAGCGCATGACTGTTAGATGGATGGCCGAAGAGAGGAATAGCAGAAGGAAAGGAGAGCAGGAGGTGACGGACCATAGTCTTCATTTATGCACGTGACAGGGTCATCGAAAAACCCGCCTCATCAATTGGGAGGGCCATCGTTAAAGCGGGCATGGTCAGAGTTTGTGAAAAGCGAGAAATGCCCACAGGCAATGAGCAGTATGACCTAGAAGCACCCCTCGAACATCGTTGCTGAAATATTCATTCAGAGAACTACCAATACATATGCAAAGTCAAGACGGAGTTAGAGCGGCGAGACCAGGTGAACGCAAAGACTGACTCGCAAGACTACGGCTCGACTAACGCTTTCGACGAAGAGCATAAGAGGAGGATGAAGTGGGCGCAAGAGATGATCATTACTAGTCGAGAGTTGTGTGCTGAAATATGTCGCATTGTGGCAGGAGGAACCGAAGCAAGTGCATTGGAGGAGTTCATGGAAGGTACCACTACATGTTGAGTTATGGCCCGATATCAATCCTAATTATATGCTAGGCAGAATTGTAAACATTCGTTAGTGTATCTGGGCGCTCCTTCCCCAACACCTTCTTCCTCAGTGCCAGCGTCTCTCGATGCATCTTCTCCGCCTCTACATACTTCCCCGGCCTCTTAATGCCCGTGCTAGATTGTCCATGCTTATCAGCGTCTCTGGGTGTTCATTCCCTAGCACCTTCTCCCTTAGTGCCAGGGTCTCTTGATGCATTGTCTCCGCTTCTGCGTGCTTCTCCTGGTCGCTTAGTGCCTGTGCCATGTTGCTCATACTCGTCAGCGTGTGTGGGTGCTCCTTCCCTAACACCTTCTTCCTCAGTGCCAGCGTCTCTCGATGCATCTTCTCCGCCTCTACATACTTCCCCCGGCCTCTTAATGCCCGTGCTAGATTGTCCATGCTTATCAGCGTCTCTGGGTGTTCATTCCCTAGCACCTTCTCCCTTAGCGCCAGGGTCTCTTGATGCATTGTCTCCGCTTCTGCGTGCTTCTCCTGGCCTCTTAGTGCCCGTGCTAGATTGTCCATGCTCCTCAGCGTCTCTGGGTGCTCCTTCCCCAACACCTTCTCCCTTAGTGCCAGCGTCTCTCGATGCATCTTCTCCGTTTCTGCGTACTTTCCCTGACGGCTCAGTGCCTGTGCTAGATTATTTATGCTTATTAGTGTCTCTGGGTGCTCCTTCCCTAATACCTTCTCTCTTAGTGCTTGCGTCTCTCGATGCATCTTCTCCGCTTTTGCGTACTTCCCCTGGCGGCTTAATACCTGTGCTAGATTGTTCATACTCACCAGCGTCTCTAGGTGCTCCTTCCCCAACACCTTCCCCCTTAGTGCCAGCGTCTCTTGATGCATCTTCTCTGCCTCTACATACTTTCCCTGGCGGCTTAGTGCCTGTGCCACATTGTTTATGCTCGTCAACGTCTCCGGGCGCTCCTTTCCTAACACCTCCTCTCTTTGTTCAGAGAGCTTTCGATAAGTCACCTCCGCAGCCTTGTACAGTCCTAGTGTCCGCTCACAGCGTCCTATCCGGTCTAACAGCGACATCCTCTCTTTCGCCTCGTACACCTCAGGCAAGTCTACAACGTGAATAGCGTGAGGCAGGTATGCTGTCCAGACCTCTCTTGTGTTGTGATCACCAAAGGAGACAACCTCTACTAACCGCGACATTGTCTTTTCTGCCCAATCAAACCACTGGTTGTGAGCTTTCAGCCAGCCCCGCATTGCTAGGTGCACTAGTGGGTGGACGTCAAACGCCTCAGTTGGTCTTTGCATTTGCTCTTTCGACTCTTGCTCTTGCTGCCCTCGCTGCCCGTCTTTCTGAGGCTCTCGCTCGGTGATGAAGGCATATGCTTTCAACGTCCCGATCGCCTTCATTTGCTCTACCTGAGAACCCTTGGTCGGCAACATTGACTCTGGTATGTCGTTGTTAGCCGTACACGCCATGAACGACAAGTGGTCTGCCGCTAGCTTATCGCGTTCTCGGATCTGCTCGAAGGAGATGTACCACGTCGTGGCGACGGGGTTCTTCGTCTCTCGATATCTGCCTTGGTCTTTAAACTCTTCGCTGAGAAGCTGGGTGGCCTCTTGCTCGCTAGCTCTGTACAGCAGAACATAATCAGACAGGGTGCAGTTGTTTTTGCTGATGAACGCTACCGCCTGGACAATCGCAAGAGCGAGGAAGGCGAGCATGCTAAGAAACTCGTCGACCGTCGCTTTATCCTCGAGTTGATGCTGATGTTTTAGGAGCAGACGTGTCCTTACTATCTGCATTGCTTCTTTTTCGTCTAGCTTACCTAGCTCTATGACATTGTTCTCAGCCAGGTCGAAAGCTGCCTTTGCGGTCCGGGTAGTGAAGATGATGGAGCCTTTGCGGCTGCGCGGGAGGTGGTCAATCAGCCGGTCCGCACTGCTTCCTTCGTCAAGTGCATCGAAGAGAACGTTGACGTCATCCGCATTGTCGACGACCATCAGCCACTGCCCGAAGCCTTCATCGCCCAGTCTCGCCTTAACGAGCTGCTTAACGTCAGCCTTTGCGTCTGCGATGCCAGGTATACGCAGCAGCAGCCCTATCTCGCGGTACGCCTGCTCAAAGCTTGCTTGGCTGACCGCTGGTACCCAGAATACGGCACGCTTAGCTTGCTGCTGGCGTGTCCGATAAGCCGCCTCAAGAGCGAGGGCCGTCTTCCCACAACCGCCGAGGCCGTATATAGCGAGTCTGCGGCAGCCTTCCGACGAGATATGTGCACTAAGCTGAGCGAGCTGTGTCTTTCGGCCGACGAAGGAGTGTGGTCTCGGTAAAGGAACAAGCCATGGCGCTGTCCTACATTAGCACTTTGCACATAGCGTTGGCCACTAATAAGGATTCTATTAATAAACTGCTACGTTCTGCAGACACCACGACCTATTGCGAAATAAACCTGCTACTAACCTTCAGATACCCCTTCCATTTCCTTGACCGTATCTGGTTGGACCCTGCAGAGTAGTTCTCTAGTGAATGCAGCCGCATTACCAGCCGCGTACGACCTCCACATGTCGCTCTTGTGCGAGTCCGCGTAGTCGGAGATGCCACGAACGACCAGACATCGTCTGTTGGCGTCGACGCCTGCTGCTTCCATCTCGACGCAAAGCGCTCCGTCGCATCGCGCACTGATCTTGTCCCGCAGCTCGCCGTCCTGGATGACTGCGTTGCCAGTAGCAATCCTCCCTTGATGAAAGACCAGCGTGTGCTGGTCCTCTTCGGTCCGTTGTGGTCGCTGGACAAGCTCGCTTTGATGGCAGGCCACGCACTTTGATCTATAGTCACCGATGTGGTGATAGGCAGCCTTAAAGAGCCTGTCGTATTCAAGGCCAGGGTAGGCAAACTTCTTCTTTATCTTAGGATGCTGCAACCTCGCAAGCTGATCTTCAAACTTAGTTCGACCTAGCTCGTGGTCGGACGCGAGGATACTGAGCGCGTTGGTGAGCCTCCAGTCCGGGTTCTGCATCGTGCCCACCATCTCAAACTGCCCATCGACATTCGACCTGCCCCGGTCGTGATAGACACACGCCGGCTTGCCGTCACCAGGCCATCCCACCACCACGTCTCCAAGATGAACGTCCTCGAGGGGATCCTCAGAGACTTCCAGGCGGGGGATGCCGCCTCCAATGCCCACGAGCACCGCCATGCGGATGTTGGGAAACGTCTTAAACATGGGCACCGTCAAGCGCCCGGCGTTGACGTTGCCTGTCTCTCCCCGCGGACAGGTCGCAACGACAACTGCATGACCGTTGATCGTGCCGCAGATGTACGTGTTCTCGTCGTAGTGCGTGTCGTACGGCGGAGTGGGGTGCTCCTCATCTAGCATCAAGCGAGCAGGCAGGAGCTCGATGTCCGCGACCGGGCATATCCACGCCACCTGGTAGTCGGCGCAGCTAAGGTGCTTGGTGCCAGACGCCATCTATTAGTGAAAACGACCGTGAGGTGGACAAGAGGTGTTGGGTTATAGGAAGCATGTTGCTTCAGCGAGGATGCGTGCGCGGAGAAGGGTGTTGTCGCCTCAGCCTGGTTGCTGGTCGCTGGTCGCTGGCTACTGCGCACACTGAGCTGCAGTGCTCGATGGTAGGCTGCGAGAGGTGCCGTCTGACGCGACTTTGGGGCGACCAGGCGCGATTGGTCGCGTACGACCGTGTCTGATTGGCGAGGCTAGGACAAGGCACTGCGTTTGGCTCGTTTGCCATTTGCGGCAGCCTTAAGGCATCGAACAGCTGTCGCGGTGTCACCATCAGTGAGCCCCGCTCGCAAAGGGCGCGCACATGCAGCGAGGCCTTGCGCACTCATAGCTGCGCATATAGGACCGAAGGTGAACGGGTTTGACCATAATACAGTACTGGGACACTGGATTCCGGAAGCTGAAGAGCATGTGCGCATTGGCAGAAATATTTAAGAATCAAGGCCGATGGGGAAAAGCCGCAGAAATACAACTGCGGGGGATGGAGACAAGCGAGAAAGTGCTAGGGAGGGAACATCCCGACACGCTGACTCTCTGCAAATTAGGCGCGAAGGCGTGGTAGTGGTGCTGTGGCAGAAGAAGTCTGCGGCGACGACGACGCGAAGGTCCTGTCTTAACTCTTTCACGTGGGACCTGTCCCGTCTTAACCCTTCCGGACTATAATGGGACAGTATGGCCGGGCTCCTGACAACTACTGTACGAAGGAGCTGGTTTTTAGTCATGCACCGCACCGGCCACCCCACCAAAAATGCGATCGCGCATCTCAAAACAGCTGAGAGGCCTCACGAAAACAATGTATGCAACCACAACCCCACGTTATTATAAGCTGAAAATGATGAGGCTATTCAATTATATATAAATAGAGCTACCCTGAGATTTTCTAGTGTTGAGCTAGCCATGAAAGTTGTTGTTTCCTTCGTGTTTGATGATCCTGCGTACAATCTCAGGTATGCCTATTACCTATTTGTTGATAACCTCCTAAGGCATAGCATCCTATTCTATCTCCTACTACCTCTTACACTAGTCTCGATGCCCGCAGGGCCGTTCCTGCGCCGTGTGCTTCTTGATCGCCAACGCACTAGCCGAAGAATGTTTAGATCGGCTCGCCAGAAGCCCACTTAAACCGTAGCAGACGGTATTCGCAGCGCTCTTCGCTTATTGGCATCCTCTTCCGTACTTGCTATGTCTTGCTCATGGCCGCGACCCTCGCACAACCCTGTGGCCGGTGCGGGTCGGCCATCCTCCTTGCTAGCAGTGGCGATGTCGAGGACCGAATCATCTATTACAAGTCGCTTGATAAACACACTTTCCGACCACGTGATAATCTTAGAAGTACAGCCACGATACTTGGCCTACCACTTCTCCAAACCCAGTCACAGTTGCGGTACCCTTACTGTCCAGGTCGGTGCACGTCAGGTTTATGTCTATCCGAATAGCTTCCTAATGCCGTCGTGCATATCAGTAAAACTATTGCACACTAGGACACAACGTAGAGTGAGTTTTCTTAACCTCGTTATGGCAATCAAGACAATCTACTCTCTCTAACTTCAATCCACAGAACTTTGTGTTTTGGCGTCGTGTAGAGCCAACATGTCAAACGAGCGTAACGAGGGATTCGGACGTGGTATGCCATAGCGAGTCTGTCGACCATCCAATGCCCACACGTTCATATGCACCAGTTGCACTGACCGCCCGGCGCAGAAGTAATCCACGACAATGATGGAATTCCATCTGATCTGCACATGAAAGCCTAAGGAAGAAAAAATCTGTTTCAATCCCTCTTTCTCCGTCGAATCTGCATACATTACGCTCACCAGCGTCTTGCGCACTCATCAGTCTACCTTCTGTCATTCGAAGGAATGAAACGCCTGGCTTTTCGCCGTAGAGACCGTAAGGAGTAATATCTGTGGAAGTGCGATACGTAAGAAGCTTCGATTTGTCTTCTGCAAAGGCATACTCAGGTGGTGTGACGGGTATGTTTCTAAGCTTTCGGTCGCTTCGACAAGGTTTTGGTTGTGGTTGAAGATCCAGCGAGACGTAGCATGGATGGATCTGGCCCATTATCTTCAACGCTCCTCGTAATTGGCTATCCTCCGATACATCGATTAAACGAATCCTCGAGTCCTCTACCGGGAAAAACGTCTCGAGTGTAATTGCGCCTTCCAAAGCAGCCCATGACCACGAAGGTGCTCTCCATTCTGTGGCTTGGACCATTGGTAGATTCACAGGGTGCCAAAAGAGTCCGTATGGGAGATTGAAATTCCAGATACCATACAGATATCGGTATCCAAGAACCAGTTCTGCTAGTGAAGCTAGCCCTGAAAGTGCAAGAAGCTTGTCACTAGGTCGAGTAATGGAAAGATTTGAGTACCGCAACAAGATGTTACCCCATATTCGGAAGAACATCTCGGCAAGCTGCTCAGAATGAATCCCTCCTTTCAAGATGCTTATCATGTTTAGAAACTCATGTGCATGTTCCCGACAATCAGCGTCCTCTATCATGCCGTCCTCTGCATAAAATGCACAGCGACATTCCCAGTATATTTGCTTGCTGGAAAAGTGCACCGTGCGGCGCGAGAGGAGGGTTTCTTGTAGTACCCAAGCTCTTTTTAACAGTGGACTCTCGAGGACGCAAGCTTGATGATCATGTAGAAAATCGGACTGGTTTCTGAAGTATATATTGCTATCGATTTCCGAGGCGGAGTTAAGACGGAGCGGAATGGAGACTCTGTTGAGAGTGCGGGGCCTCAAGAAGCCGTCTCCTGACTGCTCTGCACATGTTGCCGCGATGGTGAAGTATGAATTCGCGTAGATCGCTCCCATCCGTTTGGCCTCGATATCCCATTCCTCGTTATCGTCTTGGATGATGCACAAAGCGTCAATCCAAATGTACCGTACATCCATATTTCGAGCGACTAAGAAGGCGTCTTTGATGGTCCGTGGAAGTGACTCGATAGGGATAGACTTTTTCATATCTTTAATGTTCTCTTTCTTGGTGCTAAGATGTCCACTTGGGCCCCAGCAGTAACTAAGTGCCACATACTGCTCTTGGCGCCCTTTTGTGTCTATGATCTTCGGTGTGACAAGTGTGACGCCCGGAAGTCCAAGGTCAATAAGACGCTTTGGCATGGGTGAGGACCCGACAAGTGGTTTAATATGTTCTAAAGAACATATCACGTGATGGCGTCTACAGCACTCAAGCCATCCCTTAAGCCGAGAAAAGTTTGCTTCGCATGCGGCATGACTCTCAATCTCTCTGAGCTTGGCAACCCCAGCCTGCTCAGCAGCAGAACCTATTAGAAGTGAGCAGGAGGCAAACAGTTTGTACTTGAAATTGAGGGGATATACCTTCCAGCGCGTACATCTCAAGTAGAATCGACATGGACGGGACCGTGGGCAGGCACTGCTTCAGTTTGCCCACTATCACAACAACTTTTGGAGACAGCTGCCGCTCTTGAAGGGGTTCAAGGTTTCGCCACCCCATCCCGGAGGACACGCCCTTCTGACCCGTCGCAAAGAGTCGAACAGGTCCCAAATGGCTGGTCTCTGCAGTGATTTTCAGTCCCTGCATATCCGCATAATGAGTACAGGCCTCTAGAATCAATTTGCATAGCTCGCAGCCGCTTGTGCTGTCCATGAGCGCCTTGAATGATGGTAGATGGACGAAGCCGTGGGCGTCTTTCAGAGCCTCTAGGTTTATGTGCTTGCATGTTTCGCATAAAGCCTGTAACTGAGAGGCGTCTCCTATGGTGCCCATACTTTCGATTAATCTTCTCGGAGGAGTAAATATTTAGAGTCGTGGTATGTTCGCATGAAGCCCAGAGCTTGGAGGCAATTGTTTAAATTGAGGCGAGTCGCTGTCCAGGCAGCAACCTTGGCTGTCACGAGCTTAACCGTAGCAATTTTGTCGGGTCCAGGCGGACGCAAGGCTGAGTACTAGCTGAACGAGTACTTTTGGCTTCAATTCCTCTTTCCGACTTAAGTTTGCGTAGATGTCAGATGCTGGAGTTCCGACACCACGAGACCTCAATGACTGAGAAGCTCCCAACCACCTCATACACATAGATCAGGTCAGTCCCCCGATCTGTCAGTACTCAATAAACTCACTTCCACCTCACACAGAGTGCCCCGTCCAACACAGCACATCCATCAACGGTGGCTTCATGACATTCATTAATAATATAAATATAAATCCGCCACAGATGTGCTGCCTATATTCTGGCGAGTTTGCCAATGAATAAGCGCATGGTCGTACAAGGCCCCCCCATGAGCGGGTCTGTAGCCCGCGCCCGTGCGTTTCTATACAAATCGACCTTTTTCCATACAAATACTGTCTGTGCGAGTGGCGCGCTACAAACCCGCTCATGCGGGGGCCTTGTAAGATGTACAGCATGCAGGGTCGGACTTTAGCAGAAGGCAAATTCACGTGAGACTACTGTATGCCCAGTGTGTTTGTGGCGAACACCTTAATCATGCTAACAGGGAGAGCGGCCGACCCGCACCGGCCACAGGGTTGTGCGAGAGGCGATACATTTTCTAGACTGGGACGAAGAAAGAAATCGGATTATGCGTGATGCCAGCGCTAGGAGATGATATACAAGGGGGTCTCCTGTACGGGTTGACGCGAGTGGCGGTTACAGTAGTGCTTACGCCCTGTTATTTTTCTATGTAATTTATTACACTTGATTACTACTACTTGGTATAGCTACTACCTACAAAAATCACTACCTAGTAATACTCCTTTATTAATTTAATATAGTTCTAATAGTCCTTAATAGGTAATTTATTCTATACCTCTTATAGGAACTAGTATACCTCCTCTATAGTTTTTAGGTAGTACTTCTATAGTCTATATTTAATTAACTACTAGATATTCTTAATAGGATTAAGGTCTAGTAAGTTAGTAAGCTACTATATACGCGTAATTCTAAGAGCTCTCTCTATAGCTTATATAGCCTTTAAGGTATAGATTAAGGAGTTATCTTCTATTATAATACTTTCTTCTTCTATAGATTCTCTATACGTAGTTTAGTAAGCTAGAATATAAGGTAGTATATAGTTAATATAGCCTCTTAAGTCTAGTATCTACTTCTTATTCTAGCTCTTCTTAATAAATACTAAGAGGCCTTTTATTATAAGTAAGATAATTAACTAGATAATCTAGACTAAGTATTTCTTAAATTTAGAGATATAATAAGTAGGTAAAAACTTCTCTTTAACTTATTAAGTAATATATACTTAATAGTCTTATCCTACCTATACTAATATCTTATTACTTTAAGAGATAGAGGTTTACTACTTATTAGTCTAGAATATATAGTTCTATATATCCGTACGTAGTAGCTCTAGCTATTATATACTATAAAGTACGTGTAGTAAGAGCTTCTAGAAAAGGGGTAACTAGTATTATAGTATTATATACTCGACGCTCTTCTAGGGCCCGAGGGCCTATTAGCCTGCGATTGCGAGTCCTAGATTAGGAATTCCTAGTTTATAGCGTTATTTCTTCCTAGGTTAAATAAATACGCCTTAATATATTTAACGCTCTTCTAAGCTCTAAGGGCCTATTAGTCTATAACTAGAGGATTTATTAGCTAAATAGGCTCTCTACTTCACTTACCTATATAATATAGTATAGCTTCGTAAACTAGAGATCTATTATCTAATAGCGTATTAGATTATAGTTATAGAGTATAGTAATTTATTAGTCCCTAGTATTGGGGTTAATTACCTACCTAAGTAACTATCTATCTCCTCTACTCTTTTTACTTATAAGCTCTTAGTACTCGGTTCTCTCTTATAACTATTCGTCCCCTTTTTACACGGGCTGAATATCGTAGTACTCTACTATATACCTCCCCCCTATAAAAAGCTTAGTCCTATTAAGCTTTAGTAAAATCCTCCTAATACTTTAAAAGCTTAAGTAGTAACTTACTACTAGTGCTAATGCTAAGGTAAGAGTTAATATACCTCTTAACCTTATTTCCTCCTACCCTACTAAACCCTTAGTACCTCTTTCTTTAACCCTAAGGTTCCTATCTAATTCTTAGTAGTAAGAATTATAGAGATAATTCTTAAACTAGAATAACCTTAGTAGTAACTAGTTAGAGTGTAGATAGTAGGTCTTATTTTTAAGGGTAGTAGTTGATTAGGGGCTTACTTAGTAGCTTCTAATCTAGGGTCTAAGGGTTTATACGTACCCTCTATAATATAGTATCTACCTCCTCCTCTAATTATCTATTCTTTTCCTTCTTACTTTTTTAATTCTAAAGTATATAATTACTACCCTTATAGCGATAATTCCTTAATTAGAAGTATATTAGTATAACTAAATAAGTATAGAGTAGGCTTATACTTCTAAGTTACTAGAGAGGATCCTTCTTAATATTTAAGCGCACTATAATTAGGTATCTAAGAGTTCGTTTATATAAGCCTTTTAAGTCCCTTTCTCTTTTAATAATAAGAATAATAGGGTCTATAGGTTTTTCTCTTTTATTAGCTTCTCGTAGGCGTTCTCTAAATAATTATTACGCTTCTCTACCTAAGTTCTTCTCTTACTTACGCTCTTTAGGTTTCTCCTATTTTTACTTACTACCTTACTATTAGTATTTTCTATAGCCCTTTATAGGAGCTACTATTAGCTAGTTATATATTTTAACTCTTAGTTATCTCTTACCTAAGCTCTTAATAGTAAGTAGTACGTTAACTCTTAGTCTATTTGCATTTATTATATAGGTAAGACCTAAGGGTCTTTTTAGGCTCCTATAGGCCTACTTAAACCTTAGTTTTTCGCGCTATAGCCTACTTCTCTCTTTCTCTAGGTTCTTCTAACTTTATCTTCGTACTATACTTTCTAGCCCTTATCTTTTCAATTTTCCTACTTTAGCCTCTACCTCTACCTCTATCTTAATTTTAGTCTTACTATTATTATAATAGCTACTATTAATTACTAGCCTAGTTCTTATATAGCTAGTAGGGTTGGCTAGTAGGGTTATAATAGTAATAACCCTTTAAAGCCGCCTTAGAACCTAGGAGGACCGTCTTCTAGGCATTATTAGGTTAAGAGTAGTACCTCCCGCCTAGTTTCTATAATATACCACCTTTATAGGGTAGTAAGTTCTTAGTTATCTTACTTATAAGCCTTTAGATATTAACTAATAGCTAGAATTCTTAGTTATCTTATATTTCCTTAATTAGCTAGTTACTTATAAGCTACTCCGTGACTTATTAGATAGGATCCTTAAGTTCTTTAATAAGAGGGATCTAAATCAGCTACTAGCCTTTATTTATAAGTTTACTCTTACTTACCTTAATAAGTAGTAGTAGTGGTATTACTAGTAGAGTAGCCTCTATAATATTCGCTCTCTCGACCTAGATTACTATTTTACTATAGTAGAGGGGACTTAGTCCCTATTTTACTAGCTTTACTACTAAGCTCGCACTTTTAAGGGTAAGACTATACTAGCCTAGGATACTAAGGCTACTTAAGCTATACGCTCTTAGAATCTATCTCTAATTATAGATCCTTAATAGATACGAGCCTACTATAAGGCTATAGTTTATACGGCTAGTAGGCCTAAAAAACTATAGGCCCTTATAGAGCTTTATTACTAGGTTTACTATTACTAGGCTCTAATAGAGTCGTAGCTCGTAGTTCTAAGGATAAGGAGAACTATAGCTACTCCTTATATATTTATAAGGGTATTAGCTATTTAGTTTTTTATAATAATAAGGGTATTACCTATCTTAATAGGTCTTATATTTATTATTATATTTAGGGTCGCGTCTATAGGCTTTATAAGTTATTTCTTAATATTCCTTCGCTTTTATTCAGATAGCCCTTAGAGCTTCCTTTTACTAATATCTTCTATTTTCTTAGTAGTAAGGCGAGAGTACGCCCTTTCTAGGTTAATAGGTTTACTAAGGGCCTTATTAAGTTACTAAGCTCTTTAAATAGGAGAGAGCCTACTCTAATACTATTACTCTAGTACCTACTTAATCTTCTAGCTAACCTATTATAGCTAGTCTTACTTATAATAATATTATAGCTAATATTTAGTATCTAGTTTACTATAATATCTCTTCTACTTACTAAAGAGCCTATAGATCCTTCTATAAACCTAGTAAGTTAGTACGCCTAAATAGGTTTAGAGCTTATCTAATAATATAGGTAGGATAATAGTAGTAATAGTAATAATCTACCTATTAATTATCCTTAGAGCCCTACTAATAATATTTTCTACTAGGTTACCTATAGTAGGCGTCTCTAAGGCCGTATTATCCCTAAGAGTAAGTCTAATAATTCCTCGCCTATAGTTTTTTCTTAGCTAGATAATTAGCGTATTTATTAGGCTCTAGGCTCGCCCTTATCTTAGGTTTCTAATAATAATAGTTTTAGAGGTTTTTAGTATAGCTCTCTAAGCCGTCTCCTTCTAGGCCGAGTTGCATTAGTTCTACTAGGGGTAGTGCAAGTTGCACTTAAGTTTAGGATCCTTATAGTCTTTCTAGCGAAATACTAGAACTTAGCCTATAGTTTAGCTTTTAAGCCCTAAGGGTACCTCTATAAGTTCTAGCCTCTCTAGTCCTTCTTCTCCTCTCCTATACTACTCTACTAGTGTTCTCTAATATATTTTACCCCCTAGTTCCTTCTCCTTACTCTCTTCTTAGGGTTTACCCTCTACTATCCGGTACGCCGCTACCTCCTATCCTCCTTAACCCCTTAGTCCCTATAGGGTATACCTTCTTACCTCTCTTACCCTTTAGACTTAGAATCTAATATAGGCCGCCCTAATCTAGGTAAGGTTTAGGGAGCGCTTATAGGTATACTTCTAGGTCTCCTAGTACTCCTACTCCTTACTACCCTTCTATTAATTCTTCTCTAGTATCTAGAGCTTATCCTCTACTTAGGATATACCTATACTAGTTCTGATTATTTTAGTTATCTAGGCCTAGGTTCTTCTACCTCTCCTACTCCTCCTCCTTAGTCTCTATTCCTACCTCTCTTCTACCTACTCCTTCCTCTCCTAGTTTACTACCTTATATTCTATAGCCTATTAATTATTCTCTTTTAGGTAGTTAGCCGCCTTATCCCTACTATTATTAGCTACCTAGGTGTGTCCTAATATAGACTAGCTACCTACTAACTCCTCCTTATAATAATAATAATAATAATTAGTAAGGGTAATAGTATCTTTTTATTAGGATTTACTAGTATCTAAGGGTTCTTTAGTAGGGTTTCTAGGGGGTAGAGTTTTTATTTTCTTACTAGTATTACTTTTAGGTATTATAAAAGTTATTTCTAGTTTTTCTTTCCTATTACTAACTCTCTCTTTTATTTATAACTCCTACTTAGTATAACTCCTCCCCCTTTAAAGTTTAGCTATCCTTAGCTAAGATCCTTCCCTTATCTAGCTCTCTATTTTTAAAGAACTTAAAGTCTACTAGGTTAAACTCTACCCTTTAAGCTAGGATTTATACTACTTGTAGCTAGTAGGTTATTATTAGGTTTAGTAAGTCTTACCTTATTTTTCTTATACGCGTTAACTTTAGCGCCTAAAGGTTAGTTTAGCTAGTAATAGTTCTTTAGATAGTTCCTTAGGTAGCTCTTCGTTTTTCTATAAGCTTCCTACTTCCTTATTCCCTATTTCTATATCCTCTAGTTTAGGTATTAATTTATCTAGAATATCTAATAATTCCTATTAGCTTCTTTAGTAAAACTCTACTATCCTAGCGCCTAGGGTGCGACTTCTAAATATTATACTATCTAAGTCCGCGAGCTAGTACTAACCTAATAGGTGCGCCTATATTACTTAATATAGGCCTTTCTATCTTAGTTATAGCTTCTATTATCTTAACTTATTCTAGTTACTGAACGAATCTCGTATAAGTACTAATATTCCTTAGGTATACCTATAGCGGTAACGTCTTCTTAGTATTAAACTATTCTTTACCTTCTTCTCTTAGCCTAATTATCCTATTAATAGCTTCTTGAAGCTAGTTATCTTATTTATTAAACTACTGCGCTCGAAGGGCTATTAGTGTAGGAGTATCTCTAACTTCTAACTATAGTAATATTTACTATATTAGAATATAGAGCTTAATAGGTAGGACTTATTCCTAGCTATATATAAGATATATTAGCGTTTCTCCTATACTATACTTTACTATAACCCGATTAGCCTATAGTACTTATAGTAGGTTATCTACCTAGTTTCCTTTAATCTTTCTAAGGGCTATAACTAATTCCTTATATCCTCTTTTAATTATTCCTTAGCTTTAGGAGTAGTATACACTACCGACGACCCTTTAGATACTATATAACTAGGCTAAATCCGCGACTAGTCCCTTATTTTCTAGGCCTCTATCTATAATTATCTTAAAGGTACGCCCTATCTAGGGAAGATATTCTACTCTAAGAACTTTATAATAGCTTCTAAGGTATTACTCTTAAGGGCCTTTACCTCTATATATAAGCTTACTATATCTTAATATACTACTATAAATTTCTTACCTTCTTTACTATTAGGTATATATACTATATCAACTATAATCTATCCCTATAGTACCTTAGGTCCCTAATTTAGGTATAGCTCTTCTTCTACTATTTAGGGTAAGTAAAACTAATATTCTTTATACATTTTTACGTATACTTCTACGTCCTTAAATATATTTAGCTAGTAGTACCTAGTCTATACCTTCTACTATATACCTTCTCTTCCTTAGTATCTACTTTTATTATATAATACTTTTAGGACCTCTTATTATTCCTTTTTCTTATCTACTACTCACTTTAGAGGATAGGTTCTAATCCTTTAGTCTATAGGAGTCCTTATATTACTCTATACTTTCTGCTATTCTATAGAGCTTTTAGACTTCTAACCTACTTATACTAATTAGAGTTTATAGGTAACTAACTATTTAGTAATATTCTATAGGAAAGGAGTTTTAAGAGTATTAAGATACTTAAATCTATTTTAGTCGTAGAGTATATAAAATCTAAGTCCTAAGGGTTTATCTAAGGTAAGTAAGTATTATTAAATCTAAGTAATAATCTATAAAGTCTTCTACGTCTTCTTTAGATTCTTCTAGTAGTTACTATCTAGGCTACTCTAGCGTCTTAAAAGCGTATCTACTACTACGTTCTTCTTACCTACTATATACTTTATATTAAATTCCTATATATTAAGAAGAGTGAGCTATCTTATAATAAGTACTCCTAGGAGGTTTTTACGCTCCTATTAAGTTAATCTATAAGAGTATACGTATTAGTTTCTACTATAAAATAGACCCTATAGATCTATAGGTAGAACTTCTTAAGTACTAGAAGTAGAGCCTTATATTTGTATTTTCCTAAATCCTAGTTATATTCTAAGAGTAACTATACTCTAATTTATAATATTATTACTAAGGGCCCTTTAGACTATTTTATTAAATTACTACTCCTATCCTTCTTATACCTATCTACTAAGATAGTTATAAGCCTAATAGGCTCTATATAGTCTATAGAGACTAGCGCTAGAGCGCTAGTTAGATATTTCTTTAGTATATTTATCCTAGAGCTACTTTTATATTCTACTTAAACTCCTTATTCTTTCTTAGTAGTTTAAATAGTAGCGCGGCTATTATTATAAAGTATTTAATCTAGATTTAGTAGTATACATAAAGGCCTATAAATATCTAAATATCCCTTAGTAACTTATAGGTAGGCTACTCTACTATTTTAGTACCTTTTTATCTACTAGGTAGTAGCCCTTCTTATCTACTATATATCCTATAATACCTATTAAATTATAGTACTATTTAGACTTAAATCTAGAGGTAGTAGCTCTAGCTATTTTAAGGTTATATAGTATCTTATCTATATAGATAATATATTCTCTAATAAACCTTTAGATACTAGGTTTAAGAGACTCGCTATTATAGTTAGTCTTTAGGCCTTTTACTATAATATTATCTATATATAGTATATAATAATCTAGGATTAAGTCTTATAGGATTTTAGTTACTACTTATATAAACTCTATAACTAAGTTTATAGTTCCTATAGGTAGTATATATTATTAAACTAGTCTATAGGTTACTATATAGAATGCGGTTATTAGTCTAGAGTCTTAGTAGAGTTCTACTTAGTTATAACTAGAGAAAAAGTCTATTAGAGATATAATATAGTACTCTATAAACTCCTCTAAGAACTTATTAGGGTTTAGTAGTATATTTACGTTCTAGACTATTACGCTATTTATACGTTATCTATTATTAATAAGCCTATATCCTTTATCCTTTTTCTTTATAAGGAACTAGAGATTACTATAGAGGCTTTTACTTAGCTTAAGGACCCCTTAGGTTAGGCGTTCTTATATTATTTTATATACTACTTCTCTTAGTTTATAGGGAATTAGGAAGTTATTTTCTTTCTAGGCCTTGTATAGTATAGTATTAATACGTACTAGAGGTACGATATCTAGATAAATACGGCTAGACTCTATAAATCTAAAGCTTAAGGTAGCTTCTCTATATATAAAGACTTTAATTAGTATCTCTCTTTCCCTTAGCTATAGCTAGTCTATAATCTTTATTTCTACTAATTACTTATTAGTAACCTAAGTACCTTTAGAAACTAGGCTATTTAGTTAGTAATATATTTACTAAATTATCTCTAGTCTTATTCTTAATTTACTAGTTATCTAAGCTCTACTCTACTCTTCTAGTCTATTCGGCCTTCTACTTTATATAGTTATACTAATAAGTTATAAATAGGCTATACCTTCTTATCTTTAGCTTTATATATAGTATTTACTTTAAATTTAAGTTTTATATCTAGTAAGCCCTTAGGTACCTATTCCTCTTTCGCCTATTATTCTTATAGTAGATCTTTAATAATTTCTAAGAGATATTCGTCTAGCTAGGTACTAGTTTATTCTATTATTATTAGGTCTACTCTTAAATTATCTTTTAGTTACTAATATTAGTACTATTTATTTCTAATAGCCCTTAGGTACTTATTTTTTATTTTTCTATTTTTAGAATCTTATTCCTAGTAATAGGGTCCTTTATTAGTTTTTCTATCTATATAGCGTTTACCTATCCTTTCGCACTTAATCTATTAAACGCTACTATAAACTTTATAGAGGTATCGCGACTTTTTAACTAGACTTTATAGTATATACAGCCGTTATTAGCCTATTTAAAAGAGTATCTATACTCTACTATAAATAGGTTCCTAAGGATTATTAGGTAAGAGTCCTTAGATAATAAAGAAGTTAGTACGTACTTTAATACTACTAATTATAACTAGTACTCCCTAGATAATACCTTTAAACGATTCCTTCCTCTATTTATAGTTACTAGCTATACTTTAGCTATTTCTTCTAGTATTAAAGTTATACTTAAACTAGCCGCTAACGCTATTTTAAGGTAGATTATATTAAGTTCTACTCTTAAGTCTAGTAGCGCAGGGAGCCTTATTCTATAGACTTAAATTATTACCTTTAGGTATTCTTTTTAGAGTCTTTTAATACCTTATAGTTAGTTATACTCTAGGCGTTCTCCTACTATATTTATATTAGCTATAAGTCCTATAGGGCGTATTAGTATAATTAGTAGTACTTTTATTAATAATCCTAAGGGCTTATAGGTTCTATATTAGATAATCTTTCTATTTATTACTTCTACTATTACTTAATCTAGGATACTAGTTCTTATTATATATAGTTTAGTATTATTCTAGGGTAAGGTTACTAAGGTCCCCTTAGAGCTCTAAAATACCCTTCTACTTCTTTAGCTAGACTTATAGCTACTTTTATATTTATAAACTCTTCTAGTTTATTAACTATAAAGGTAGGTTTTATTAGCTTTTTATAGAGGTCTAGTATATTAGTAAGAATCGTTTAGATAGGTATAGATATTAGAGATTCTATAAGCTTTCACATTACCTCCTTAGTATTTAGTTCTAGTATATCTAGCTACTTAAGCTTCTTATTCTCCTTACCTTTTAGCTTATTATTCTTATTAGGTACTTATTCTAAGTTCTTGTCTATTTCTACGTCCTTAAACTAGGTTTACTTTAGTTTAAAGAAACTAGCCTCTCTTCTATAGTTATTTCTTATTATAGAGATAGGTACTAATAGCCCTTAGGTCCTAAATCCTATACTTACTATATAGGCTATTTTAGTAACGTCCTCCTCTACTTCCTCTTTAAATATAGGCTACTAGGACTAGAAGTAGTTGTATTCCTCTAAACTTACTATTCTATCTTATCTAAGTTATTAATTACGCCCTTAAGGGAGTTTATAACTACTATTATATAGGGTTAAGGTATAGTAGGGTTAGGTAATACTAGAGGGTCTATATCTCCTATTTTTAAGTTATATATCCTTTACTTAATATATTAGATTATTATATTATTCTAGTTCCTCTAGCTTAATTCTTTTAATAAATCCTTAATTTACCTATTCTATACTCTATCTAATTCTCTAGGTTTCTAGGTTAAACTAGATCTAACTATTATTAATTATAGCGTTCCTATCTAGATAGTTTCTAATTAAGTAGTTTAGGTCTATATATCTAATATAACCCTAGAATTCTAGTTTATACTAAAGGCTTATACTACGTTTTATTAGAATTATAGTCCTAAACTAAACTACGCTACTTATTATTAGCTTATTATAGCCTAAGAGGCCTCTAGAGGGTTATTTAGTTTAATATAGTTTTCTATTACTAAGTATACTTCTAGTAATTAGATAAGCTCTTATACTCTTATATTTAGGTTATTAATAGCTATAAATATAATAGCTTAGAGTTTTATAGTCTTAAAGTATTCTATAAGGTTATCTACTTCTACTTATATAACTTTAGTTCCTAAGAGTATCTATATTCCTCTCTATCTTTAAGTCTAATTAGTACTATTAGGTACTATATTTATATTAGGAAATACTAAGGCTCCCTTAGGAATGTATATAGCTATCCTAAGGTTATAAGTAGTTTCCCTTAGCTTAAGAGTTTTAGCGTATTTACTATTTCTTTAAAAGCTAGGTTAAAGTATTCTACTTATAGGTCTCTCTATACTAGGTAGTTAAGGTATTTCTAGATTTCTCTATAGTTGAATTACTTAGCTCCTTTATTACTTAAGTAATATTTATTAAATACTTTCTATAGTTATTATTTATTAAGTCCTTTTACTAGGTAGTAACCTTTTATTACTTCTATTATTATTCTAGCTCTCTAGTATCTTGTAAACTAGGGTCTAAAGTTATTAAGGTAGTCTTAGAGTAAGAGATTACTTATTAGGGAGTATTTCTATAGCTAGGTTCTAAGGCTTCTTCTATTTCTTCCTATTAGGCTTTATTAGCCCTTAGAACCTATTTCTTATTACCTCTCTAATCTTCGCCTAATCCTTAGTCTTTTCTACTTCTATAAACTCTATTATACTTTACTTAATAATATCTTTTCGCGTTCTATTACTATATACGATAACGTTACTTATCTAGTCTCTAATAGGCTATTAGTAGAATTTTACTCATTCTTTAATACTATCTAGAAATTCAGTTATATTATTTCTAGTAAACTGAATTTCTTATCTATAAATAGGCTCTATTCACTAATATAGGCTCTACTATTTTACTCTACTATTATCTTAATAGCTACTACTAGTTAGCTAAATATATCTATAGAAATCTCGCTACTAGTTAGGATAGGCCTATATTAGTAGTACTATTATCTATTATTAGCGTATAGGTTCTTTCTAGTATCCTTAAGGGTCCTTTAGTAGCTAGATTTAGAAGTCCTAAGTTATATAGAGAGGCTCTTAGATAATAAAGGATACTCTTAGTATAACTTTATTATTAGATAATAGGCTTAAGTTTAGACTTATATTTATATAGTTTCTCTTTTCTAGTATTCCCTCCTCTCCTTTTATAGTTTCCTATCCTAGATATAGTATAATATATATTTATACTACCTATTACTCTTTTCTTTTATTATTTCCCTATACTTTATAATTTATTATATCTAATCTATTAGAGCTTCCTCTAGTTTTCTTATTTATAAACTCTATTTTCTTAGCTCTCTACGCTACTAGCGCGATTATAGGTTTCTTCCTATATTTTTAGTAATATCTAGTCCCTTAGACCTTAGATATATTTTTTATCCTATACCTACCTAGGCTTTTTAGTCCCTTAACTATAAAGTAGTTATTTCCTATTCTAGGTAGCCCCTTAGGTTACCTATCTATTCCTATATACCTAGGCTTTATTAGTCCTTAACTTAAAGTAGTTATTTCCTATTTAGGTACCCCCTTAGGTTACCTATCTATTATCCTATACCTACCTAGGCTTTATTAGTCCTTAACTATAAAGTAGTTATTTCCTATATTTAGGTAACCCCCTTAGGTCGCTTATCTATTATCCTATGTACTTATAGCTATATCGTGCCGTAGTGCGTAGGTAGTCGGTCCTCCTAAGGCTAAGGCTATAGGTTTAAGTCCTATATCGGTCGCTATTTATTATAGTATTGTATACTCGACGCTCTTCT
>JAJTIZ010000224.1:0-49034 GCA_021365335.1 Phaeosphaeriaceae sp. PMI808
ATAGATTATACTTTTATTTATTCTAAAACTATTTATATTAAGACTTTCTTTTAGAGAAATATCTTAAGCTTATTTTATCTAAATAGTATATAAGGTATTTATTATAGAAATACTATATCTATAATAATAGTAAGTAGTTTAGATTCTTATAATATAACTAATATTATAGGATTCTTATAATTAGTATATTAGATATATTAGGTAGAAGTACTCTAACTTCTTAAGTAAATAAATCTAGTCGCGATCTTTAGTAGAGACTCTAGTCTATTTATTTATTATCTTACTAATCTTTAATTAAGTAGTAGCTATTTACTAGGTTCTAGATTTCTCCTATAAATCTATCTTATACTATTATATCTTTATACTATAGTTTTAGAGTTTTTAGTAGTATCTAATATCCTAAGAACTCTAGCTTAATATTATCTATATAGTATTTACTTTTCTTACCTTCTAACTCCCTATTATCTTAGTTAGAGTCTAGGTAATTTTAAACTATAGATACTTTTCTTCTTAAGTAAGGGTATATAGTAATATTATAGTAGTATTAAGAGTCTACTAATATACTAACTATATATTAATAAAGTATAAAGTTAGTTCTTAAAGATAATATAAAGTTAAAGGAAAGATTACTTAATAGACTTATATTATAAGATATTTAAGTTAAATATAATAAAGTATAAGAGTTTATTATCTAGATTATATATATAGGTAGTCCTCTATTATCCTATACTATCTTATAGTATCTTAGCTATAATATCCTATAGGACTCTATAGTATATTATAGGATATATATAACTTATCCTATATTAGCTTTCTACTAAGAGCGTAGGATTATATATATCTATAAAGTAGTATTATCTATTAGTCTACTATTATTAACTCTTTAGCTAACTTATCTTTACTATCTTCCTATTATTATCTTCCTATATAATCGCTATACTCTCTTTTAAGGTTTATAATACTATTCTCCCTTTCCTTTATTTATATTCTTATAAACTTAATCTAATAGTTTCTTATAGTACTACCTATTATTATACTACTAGTAATTATATAAATTAGAATAGAGTTCTTACTATAGTATCTTATTAATATTATACTAAGAAGGGATTAGAGTATTAAATATTAATATTAAAGAAAGAGTATAGGTACTACTATTAGAATAGTATAAAGGCGTATATTCTAGTAGATATTCTAGTTCTAGATTATTTAAAACTAAATAAGGAAATAGCTTATCTAAAGTATTAAGAGATTAATATTAATATAGTAGAAGTAGTAGTATTATAAGCCTTATTAGTAGCGCGTACTAAGAAGGATTATCTCTAAAAATAAAGAAAACTAATAGCTTATTATAAGTAGTAGTAGATAGATAAATTAGAGAAATTTATTAAGGATCTTAAAGCTCTAGAAGTAATTAATACTATTAATTATAAGGTAACTCTTCTTAAAGATAGGTTAATACCTAGTACTCTATTATTAGATTAGAGTTCCTTTATACTATCTTTTCTTAAGAGTAATCTAGGTTTTAATAAATTCTTAGGTTTCTTACCTAATACTCTATAAGTAACTATAAGTAGTTTATAAAGTTTTATTATTTTATAGTTCTAGTATATAGTATTTTTCTTTTTTCTATATTATTTCCTAGATATATCCCCTAGTTAGGTATTATTATTCTTTTATTCCTATATAGTAGTAGATATAGTATTTCCTTCTAGTTTTATTAAGTAATTTTTTATAGTTTTAGAGGTTAGCTTCTAGTTCCTATATATTTCTAATTCTAGGTAGCCTTTCTATTTAACTAACTATTCTTAGTAGAAGTTATTATCTTAGAATTCTTTATATCCTATCTCTTAGTATCTATAGAGATCTTTAACTTTAAATTTATTTTCTTCTTTAATTTTATAGTAGAAGTATAACTATATTAGTATTTCTTAATTAGTAGGTTCTAGTTTACTAATATAGAACCTAGAGTAGATTTTTATATCTTCTAAGGTTATAAGGTATATATAACTAGTCTATCTTATAATTTAATTAAAAATAATCTAATCTTAATATTATTAAGTCTCTTACTTTATTATTTTATATAACGTAGTTTATAAGCAAGTCGCTAACCTAAGCGAGTTACTACCCTAAGCGAGTTACTACCCTAATTTTCCTAGTAAAAATTAATAAATTACTACCTAATATCTCTAGAACAACTAGCTAGAATTAGCTAGAAATTTTACTAGTAATAGATATATATATATTCTATAATCTATTAGAATCTAAAGTTCGTAGCTCTTATATTATATAAGATATTAGTTTAAGAGGTAGAAAAGCTTAAGAAATAGGGTTTTATTTAATAACTTTATAGGTTCTATATATAATAAGCTATAACTTTTACTATATATAGATCTATTAATCTTATACCTTATATTAAAGTTATATTAAGATATCTTTTATATTAACTAAGTTATTAAAGGTAGAATCTATCTCGCTTAATTCTTCTAACCCTTATAAGTACTACTCTTAATTAAGTATAGCCTATTATACTTTTAAATAATTTTATTTAATATACCTAAAATCTATATTTAAAATTAAAAAGCTATAGTAGGGTAACTTCTTTAGTTATATATAAAAGTAGTAATATTTAATAAACTTACTTTAAGCTTTAATAGCTTATATAATATAAGAGCTACTAGCTTTAAATTCTAATAGATTATAGAATATATATATATCTATTACTAGTAAAATTTCTAGCTAATTTTACTTAGTCGTTCTAAGATATTAGGTAGTAATTTACTAGTAAAATTAGGGTAGTAACTCGCTTAGGTTAGTAACTCGCTTATAAACTACGTTATAGATTTTTTATATATAAATATACTTTATCTCCCTCTTTTAGCTAAGATACTATTTTTTATTTCTTATTAGTATACTTAATACTACTTTCTTATACTCTAAGTATCTTTTCTTATATTTCTTTATATACTTTCTTAAGTTTATCTATAGTTACTATTACTACTTATACCTTTAGTCCTAGTAGTATTCTTTTAAATAGGTTTAGATATCTTCTATAATTTATAAAGAATAGTATTCTTCCTATTAATTCTAAGAACTTATTATTATAGATAAGTTATACTATAGGTAGTAATAATACCTAATTATCTTATTAAGTATTACTATAGATTTATAGATATACTTTTATTATATAATTTATCCTTTCTATTTATCTATCTATCTATAGATAATAAGCTATTAATAGCTTCTTTTTATTCCTATTAATACTAGTAGTATTATCTAGTAATTAGATATATAGAGCTTATCTCTATTACTAATAATTAACTTTAGTATACTATAGTATCTAATTATTCGATCTAGGAATATAAATACTAACTACTATATAGTATAGTTATTCCTAAATAGTATTAATATATTTTACTACTAAGCGAGTAATACTACTAAGCGAGTAGCTCTAAAACCTATATAAAATCCTACTTAGTAAGTAGCTCTATCTCTAGAACTATTAATTAGAACTAGCTATAAATTTTATAATAGAGCTATACCTAAGTAATTAAACTAAATCTAGAATATCTAAGCTTTAGCTTATATAATTAGGAAGCTATTTAGAAAAGGCTATTTTTTAGCTCCTATACTTTAGTATCTCTATAAATACTAATTATAGAATTTAGATATTTTAAATAGTATATACTAGTATATATAGAAATCTACTATAAAATTTATAGCTAGTTGTAATTAGTAGTTCTAGAGATAGAGCTACTTACTAAGTAGGATTTTATATAGGTTTTAGAGCTACTCGCTTAGTAGTATTACTTACTTAGTAGTAAAATATATTATCTCTATATATTTAATAAATCTATTTATAATAACTATTATTATATTATAAATAATTCCTATAGCTAGGTCTTTTAATAGTAGTAATCCTATTATAAAGTCTATTAAGATATCTTCTTAGAGAAATTCTAGTAATTCTATTAATATAGTTTATAAGTAAGTACTCTACCTAAGTAAGTACCCTACTAAATACTAGTATAGTATACGCGTAGTAATATAGTATAATACTATAATAAATTACTATACTATATATAATAGGGTAGTATTATTTAGAAGTATTACTATTATCTATATCCTTAATTTCTACCTTATAGGTATAGAGTTATACCTAACCTTACTATAATAGCTATAGTACCTCTTATACGTACCCTCTTTATAAGTATCTTACTATTCTTATAACTACTATTCTCCTTTTTAGTAATTAAGTTATATATCTTACTAACTATTAGAGTATCCTCTATATATATATACTACCTTTTATAAGCCTTATATATTATAAGTATATTATAGTATTTTAAAGGTAGCCTATTTCCTCCTATACTAATACTATATTATAAGCTATCTACTAAGTACCTTTACTTAGCTACTTAACCTACTTATCTAAAGAACTTACTAGAGACCTCTAATAGTTTTATATATAATTTTAAATTAGTATAGATTATACCTCTATTTTATAGGTATTATATAGTATTTACGCCTCCTAGGTAATAGTACTAATATAAGTAGTATTAGCATATATAGCTATATATTAAGCTTTAATAATATAACATTAAGGTTATATAGGACTAGCCTAGCGCCTTAAAACCTAGTATAAATATTCTCTAGTATAAATATCTTATAAAATACTAATTTAAAGGTAAATAAGAAGGTTTCTTTATTAATATAGTAGATATAGCTATATACTAAGAGTAAGATCCTATTACTATAGTAGTACTTTAATAGTAAGTAGTAGATAATATTAAGTAGTTATAGTAGGTATAATAAGTAAGATAGTATATAGAGAGTAATAATCTTATTCTCCTTATAGTACTCCTAGAATTCTATTAAGTAGTAGCTATTATAGCTATTAATAATAAGTAGCCTATATACCCTAATAGAGGACTCCTTTATATAGCGTTAAAGTACTTAAGCTACGCTAGCGTAATATTATTATTAATCTAACTAGTAAGAAAGATTATAATAATCTAATTATAAGGTAGATCTATAAACTAGGAGGTAATAAGATTTACCTATAAAGATAAGAAAGGATAGGATAATATACCCTATTATAGTAACGCCTTATACTAGAGTAATCTACTTATAATTACTAGGTTATAGTTTCTTCTATTTCTTAGGTTTCTCTAAATCTATAACTATAAGCTAAGAGGATATCTTACCTATTATAAAGCTAGACTTATTAAAGTTCTAGATATCTTTATCTAATATACTATACTTCGCCTTTATTAATTAAATAAGTATAAACTAAGGCTAGATAATTACTAGATCTTTATAGATAGCTTACTAGTAATTATATAGATAGCTCTATTATATTTATAGCTTAGGTATATACTTAATAAAGTTATTAGCCTAGTTCTTACTAGTAGGCTTTCTACTATACTCTCTTTATAGTCTATCTACTATATTTTATATATAAGCCTTTAAGAGTAGTATACTATATAAACTCTCTTTAAGTATATACTAAATAATTACCTCCTCTTCTAGCTTTATAAGGTATTTTAATTTTAGCTTATAATTATATTAAGAGTACTTCCTATTATAGTACTACTATATTATCCTTTAGAGAATACTATAGATTACTTTAGTATATTATAGGCTTTTAACTTAGTTACTTTAGATATTAGAGATAGTAAGCTATACGTCGCCTTTAGTATAGAGTCTTAGAGCTTAATATTATTATAATATTATATATTATTACTATATATATACTATACTAGTATTTAATAGAGTACTTACTTAAGTAGGGCACTTACTTATAAACTATATTACTTATATCTTACTATATAGTATATAAGTACTATATTTATTCGTTAATAGTTTATATATTCCCTAATAAAGGTTATTACCTTATATTAAGAGTCTACTAAGATACTATAGTATTTTAATAGAGTAAGGTTAGTTCTTAAAGATAAAGTAAGGTAAGAGGGATTTAGTCTTACTTAGTTATAATAGAGCGTAGAAGTAATAACTTATATTACTATACTATATTAAGTTAAATATAATAAGCTATAAGGGTTTATTATATATTATTATATATATAAGTTATCCTAGAAGTCCTATATTATCCTAAAGTCCTAAAGTCTTAATATTAGATTAGGACTCTCTAGGACTCTAGTATATTATATAACCTATATTAGTAGTCTAGGTAATAAGTACTAAGGTTAGGTAGATAAGTAGTAAAGTACTCCTCTAATAGGATTATAATACTATCCCTCTCTTCTAGACTTAATATCCTTATAAGTAATCCTACTTTATCCTATTCTACTTAGTTCTATATTTATTAAACTAATTATATAGAGAGGACTAGAGTCTTTACTATAGTTACTTATTCTTATTATTCTAAGTAAGGATTACCTTATAAGCTATTATTATTATATAAGCGTTGCATAAATTATATTTACTTTAGTTCTACTACTTATAAGCTAGAATCTATACTATTACTAGATTATTTAAAAATTAATTATAAAATAGCGCGTTTAGAAAAACTTAAGGAAGAGAAAGAGGCGTAGTTAAGGGTAGAAGAAGATATAGCTAAAGCTATCTTATTACGCGTATATTAGGCGTAGGAAAAGTTATCTTATCTTTATAAATAGTATAAGCTATTATATTATAAGGAATAGAAAATATTTAATAAAGGAATATTATTAATTAATAAGTTAGAGTAACTAGAAGCTTAAGAAGAGATACTTTAGACTATTAGTTCTATTAATATAGAGGCGTTACTAGGTATAGCTATTATTAATTAGTCTCTATTCTAGGGTATTAAGAAGCCTTCTAGAGTATAATACCTTATATATATATTTTCTATTTTTCTATATTATTTTATAGATACTACCTTTATATAGTCTTTATTATTCTTTTACTCCTATATAGAAGTAAATATAGTATTTCTTTCTTATCTTATTAAGTAGTTATTTATAGTTCTATAGGTTAGCTTCTAGTTCCTATATATTTTCTAATTCTAAGTAGCCTTTCTATTTAACTAACTATTCTTAATAGAAGTTATTATCTTAGAATTCTTCTTATCCTATCTCTTAGTATCTATAGAGATCTTCGACTTTAAATTTATTTTCTTCTTTAATCTTATAGTAAAAGTTTATTATATTAGTATTTCTAGGTTAGTAGGTTCTAGTTTACTTATATAGAACCTAAAGTAGATTTTTATATCTTCTAGAAGTTCTAAAGTATAGTTAACTAGTCTATTTTATTCCTTAATTAAAAATAGTCTAACCTTAATATTATTAAGTCCTTTACTTAGTTATTTTATACGTAGATTCTTTATATATAAATATACTTTATCCCCCTCTTTTACTAGGTACTATTTTTTATTTTTATTAGTATATCTAATACTACTTTCTTATACTTAAGTATCTTATCTTTATTTCTTTATATACTTTTTTAAGTTTATCTATAGTTACTATTACTACTTATACCTTTAGTCCTAGTAATATCTTTTAAATAGGTTTAGATATCTTCTATAATTTATAAAGAATAGTATTTTCCTATTAATTCTAAGAACTTATCATTATACGCGAGTTATACTATAAGTAGTAATAATACCTAATTATTTTATTAAGTATTAACGTAAATCTATAGATATACTTTTATTATACGATTTATCTTTCCATTTATCTATCTATCTATAGATAATAAGCTATTAATAGCTTTCTTTTTACCTATTAATACTAATAGCGTTCCTAAAAGTTTAATATAAAGAGCTTATCTCTATACTAATAATTAACTTTAGTATTCTATAATATCTAATTAATCAATCTAGAAATATAAATACTACTATTATATAGTATAGTTATTCCTAATAGTATTATCTCTAGTACTTAATAAATCTATATATAATAACTATTATTACGTTGTAAATAATTCCTATAGCTAGGTCTTTTAACAGTAGTAGTCCTATTATAAAGTCTATTAAGATATCTTCCTAGGGAAATTCTTGTAGTTCTATTACTTATATCTTACTATATAGTACGTAAGTACTATATTTATTTTTCTAATAGTCTATATATTTTCTAATAAAGGTTATTACTTTATCCTTTATATTCTTGAACTCGTAGTTCCTTTTAATAAGTTCTATAGTTCTTATAATTCTAGAGTATCTATATACTAGATTATTATAGTATTATCTTATAATTACTTCCTATAATTCTTTAGGTATATTATTCGTAATTATTATAAGATTATTGATTTCTTAATTTATATTAATCTCGTTCGCTAGTCCTAGTAATCTATCCTAGTTGAACTTTAGTATAGTTCCTTTAATAGTTTCTTTTATTCCTGCGACATTATATCTTTAGCTAAGGGCGTCTACTCTACTATTATATTATCCTAAGAGTTCTAACTATCTAGTTTATTATTAATTTAAAGCTTTAGTTATTATAAATATAACTAAGTTCTTATAATTACTAAATATTATAAGTTCTAAGTAACTTTCTACGTAAATTCTCTAATATTTTAGTATATTTACTATTATAAGTAATTCTTTATTATATATATTATATTATTCTTCTAGTCCTAAGAACTTTCTAGAGTAATAGGCTATTAGGTACTATTTTCCTTCGCATTCCTATAGTACTACTACGCTATATACAAGGTCTAATACATTAGTCTTAAAACTTAATACTTCTCCTCTATAGAATAGTACTAATACTAGTAGTATTATATAAACTATCTTAAGTTTATTAAATACCTTTAATATTCTTTTATCTATAACTAAGGTATATCTTTCCTTATTAGGTTTATAAGTAGTAAGGCTTTTCCTAAAAAGTTCCTTATAAAGTATCTATTAAAGTTAATAATCCTAAGAATAATTATATCTCTTTAATATTCCTTAGTTCTTTCTATACTTTAACTACTTTAATCTTTTCTTCGCTTATTTTTACTCCTTTAGTACTAATTATATATCTAAGAAATTCGACTTCTATCTTATACTATTCGTATTTCTCTAGTTTAGCTTTAGATTATACTAGTCTAAGCTACTTAATACTATCTTAATATATTATTTATATTCTTCTATAAACTATAAGTAAATTAATATATTATCTAAATATACTACAACGTATTTATCTAGGTATTCTCTAAGTATATTATTAATTAAATCTTAGAATATAGCTAGTACGTTAGTTAGCCTAAATAGTATTACTATATACTTATAATAGCTATAGTATGTTCTAAACACTATCTTCTATTCTTTACTTTCTTTTATTCTAATTAGGTAGTAACTATCCTTAGATCTAGCTTCGTGAATATCTTTATATATACTAATCTATCTCGTAGTTCTATAATATTTAGTAGTAGGTAGTAGTTTTTTATTATAATATTATTAAGCTTCCTAAAGTTAATATATACTTAAGGTAGCCCTTATTTCTTTAGTACGAATAATATTAGATAGCCTACTAGTAATATTAATTCCTATATATAACCTCTTATAAGATTCTTCTTAATATAGTCCCTAAGTATTTCTAACTCTTATTCTAATAGTCTATAGATAGGTCTAGAAGTTAGTTCCTTCTCTTCCTATAATATAATTATATAGTCCTAAGGTTAATACTTTAGTAGAGAGTTTTCTTCTATCTCTTCTATAAAGAGGTAACTAAATTCCTTATACTATTATAGGATATTAGGAGTTATACGTTTCTCTAATACTCTTACTTTATAACCTAATACCTAGTTAGTATCTATAGAGGTAACTATCCTTTTATTATATATTAGTTGTAAAGTAGTTAATTTATAAATTATCTTCTTATCTACTATTATATTCTATTAATACGTAGGCTTAGATCTATATACGTCTTTATAGTCTATCTATAAGAGGGTCTAGTATTTCTAATTAACTCTAGGATTAAACTCTTATAACTATAGTAGTCCTAGTATAATATCTTTACTAGCTAAGGCTAGGATATCTAGGTATACTTCTATAGTTCTTCCTTAGATAGTAAGTATTATAGTTATCTCGTGCGTTACTACTAGTTCTCCTAGTATAGCTTTTCTATTCGCGACACGGACTAGATAGGGATACTCCTTCTCTATAGGCTCGAGTCTAGCTCGTTGTACTGTATCTAGTAATATAAAGTTTATAAATAATCCTGAATCTAATAATACCTTTATCTATTATACTCCTACTATAACTAGGAGTTTAATAAGCTTCTCTACGTTAACGGTATTATATTCTCGTTTATTAAGTACTTGTCTAAAAAAGACTTATCTTATTTATACTTTCTTCTTATAAATCTATTTAGTATCTTAGCTTCTTTATATTATTTATACTTATCCTATAGATAGTACTACTAAATTAAATATATATACCTTCTATTAATTAGGATATTATTTATATTTTTATCTATAGTTATAGCTCTAGTAAAATATCCTACTTATCTTTTATCCTATAGGTATTATTTATAAGTTACTTTTTTATATTTATTCTAAAACTATTTATACTTAGATTTTCTCGCTAGGAAATATCCTAAGCCTATTTTATCTAAGTAGTATATAAGATATTTATTATAAAAATACTATATCTATAATAATAGTAGGTAGTTAAGGTTCTTATAATATAACTAATATTATAGGGTCCTACTAATTAGTGTATTAGATATATTAAGTAGCTTTTAAGCTTCTAGAGTAAATAAATCTAGTTGTAATCCTTAGTAGAGACTCTAGTTTATCTATTTATCGTCTTACTAATCTTTTATTAAGTAGTAGCTATCTACTAGGTTCTAGATTTCTCCTATAAATCTATTTTATACTATTATATCTTCGTATTATAGTTTTAGGGTTTCTAGTAGTATATAATATCCTAAGGACTCTAGCTTAGTATCTTCTATATATTCTTTCTTATCTTCTAGCTCCTTATTATCTTAATTAGAGTCTAGGTAATCCTAAACTATAGGTACTTTTCTTCCTAGGTAAGGGTGCGCGGTAGTATTATAGTAGTATCCTCCCCTACTATTGTGGTATAATCTTTCTTTATTTTTAAATACTAAGAAACTAACGTTCTTATTTCTTATTTGTTTTTCTTTAAGATATTATTATAAATATCCTATAATCTCTTATCTATAAGATTATTATCTTTTATTATACTTCTTAAGTAAATAGAAGCTATTAGGTATCTTAGTATTATATTATTTATATTCTTTTTAAATCTAATCTACTTAGTCTTTAAGTTCTTAGCTAAGTAGATAGATAGCTTTCCCTTTATCTAGTATCTATTATACCTACTCCTATTCTTCCTTAGTATTATTACCTTACCCTTTAATTATATTAAAAGATTAGTCTATAACCTAGTATCTTTTACCTATTTATCTTCTAGCTTTATTCTTTAATTAGTAGTCCTTTAATAGGTAGCCTAGTTTTCTATAGTTATAGTAGGTTCTCGTTTCCTTACTATTATCTAGCTTCTTAGGGCGATAATCTAGTATTCGTCCTCCTTAGGTTATATTGTCGATATGCATATTATTAAGACTAAAATACCTATAATTACTACTAACCTTAGGTACCTTTATAACCCTCTAGTATCTATAGTTTAACTAGTATTTCTTTTTCTTATTTATATAGGTTAGTGTAGCGTACTTATCTTTTACTTTAAGGCGAAATTCGTATAAGTAGTTATCAACTCTAATTAACTCTTCGACTAGCTCGTTAAGGTTATTAATTATAGCTCTACTTCTTATAAGCTCTACCCATACGCCTACTTTTAATCCTTATCTAAATATTCTTATTAAGGCTTAATTATTCTACTTAGTCTAGATTAAATAATTCCTAAATTTATTAGTATAGCTAGAAGCTAAATAATTCTATTATAGGCCTTAGATAGCTTATTCTATAATAGCTAGTTTATTAGCGAGTTAGAATACTTATTATATCTTATCCTTAAACTTAATCTATTATTTAAATATATTATCGCAACTATTATTATTATTATCTATAAATTTCTTAAGGTATAGTATAACCTATTTCTTAGCTTTTCCTCTTAGGTATATTACCGCAAGTATTAGTCAATTATTATTAGGTACTTTATCTATTTTAAAGTAGATATTAACTTAAAGTAGCTATAATTTAAGCTTAGTATAGTCTCTATAATAGAGGTCTAGCTTCGCGACCTTAGAGGTTATAGCGCGGGTTAGTCCTACCTACTAGTTATTTAAATCTATTAACGCGTTACTTATTATAGAGGTATTTAAAGTATTAAGAGTCTACTAAGATACTATAGTATTTTAATAGAGTAAGGTTAGTTCTTAAAGATAAAGTAAGGTAAGAGAGATTTAGTCTTACTTAGTTATAATAGAGCGTAGAAGTAATAACTTGAATTGCTATACTATATTAAGTTGAATATAATAAGCCCTAGGGGTTTATTATCTATTATTATATATATAGCTACCCTATACTATCCTATACTATCCTATATTATCTTAACTATAGTACTCTATAAGACCCTATAGTATATCGTAGGATATACGTAACTTATCCTATATTAGCTTTCTACTAAGCGCGTAGGATTACGTATATCTATAGAGTAGCGTTATCTATTAGTCTACCCTTATTAACCCTTTAGCTAACCTATCCCTACTACCTTCCTATTATTATCTTCCTATATAATCGTTATACTCCCTTTTAAGGTTCGTAATAGGTACTAGCGCGGCGCTAGGGCTATATTAGGGTCTAACTAGTACTAGTGCGGCACTAGCGTCGCGCTAGTAGCGCGCTAACTTAAGTAAGTACTTAAACTTACTACTTAACGCGTTTTTAACTTATAACCTTTACTTCCCTATAACTCTATTATTACGGTAATTTATTATAGTAGTTACTCTAATTTTAATAATCTAATACTAATTATATTCTTAGGTCCCTCTAAATTATCTACTTTCCCTAAATTTATCTATAATAATAAGAACTAAGTAGGTTATATATAAGTTAACTAGTAGTAAGGGCCTTAGGAAGGGATTACCTATAATAGCTACCTATTTAGTACCTACTATAGGAGCTCTTAGGAAAAAGCGTTACTTTAAGCTAGGTAGTATATTATTATATTTATTAATTATATTATTAATCTAATATTTAATAGCTATCGCGATTAGAGAGATTAGGTAATATTAGAAGTTAACTAAGTTACTAATTTATAAGCTTCCCTTTTAGCGCCTCTATTATAAGGTTACCTAGGAATTAGTACTAGATTATTCTTACTAATTCTAGGCCTCTACAATTATAGCTCTTTAGGAGGCTACTAAGTCCTTTATAATTAGCTATCTTAAAGGTATATATTTACTCTCTATATTAACTTATAATTATATATACTAATAATTCTAGATTATAATATAAATACTATTTACGTAAAAAGGGTTACTATTTAAGTTAAAGACTCTTAACTAGCTAAGCGCTACTATTATAAGTTTAGCCTTATAGAATTTTAAAAATTTTAAAATCTATATAGAAAAAAGTCTAATAAGTTTTAAACGTAGTATAGAGTAGCTATAAGGCCTAATAATATTATAATTCCTTATTTCCTATAATTATATACTATTATAACTTAATTATACTTATATATAAATATAAGAAAAAAATCGTAAATCCTATAATTATATACTATAATAAAGTAATTATACTTATACTTAATTAGTGAATATAAAGTAAATTACACTTAGTAAGAAAATTATATTAGTTAGACCTAAGATAATCTAGTCTATACTAACTATACCTAAACCTAGAGCCTATATAACCCTAACCTAACCTAACCTATTACTAGCGCTAACCTAGTAAACTTAGGTTAGGTTAGGTTAGATTATTACGTAATCTAACCCAACCCTAACCTAACCCTTACCTATTTACTAGCTTAGGAGGGACTATACTACGCCTGCGTATAAAGGGCGCCCCTCTTATAAAGATAGTTTAGCAAGTATTATTTTATCAATCAACTCTCTTTCTAGAGATAACTATTATCCCTTTACTATCTATTATAACCTACGATAAGTACTATTATCTTCTAGTTACTACCTTATAGTAATACTATACTTATTACTAAAATAAGAGTCTCCTTCTCCTACTTCTACTTAGATAACTACTTAATAAGTTATAGGCGTAATTTAGCTATATCCTTATTAATTAGAGGTCTATGCTTTACTTAAAACTTATAGAGGCCCTCTATAGCTAATACGTTACGTACTATATAGTAAGAAATAGTAGGTTAAGTAGTCTTATCGTCCTATAGTCCTGCCTCTTTTATAAGTAGAAGGTTGTTAGATTTGCAGGTGATCTGAGGTCGAACTCAGTCACCTACTGCTAGATGAGCGCATGAGATTTAGATGACGATCGAGATGGCGATCGAGATGGGCACGCGCGCACGTGCGCTACTAGCGCTACTAGCTAAGCGAGCCAAACTAAACCGCGCCGCATTAGCTCAACTGTGGGCATCCCTCTGACAGGAGAGCCGCAATCAAGTAACGCGCCAGCTCAACAAAGGGAGACCCTAGGGCACGAGCGGAATCAAGGAACTCTCTGAAGTATATCAAGGCACAACAATTGAGAGCAGTTGGGCTAGAGAACGATCGATCAATTACTCCGATCGATCAATTACTCCGATCAATCAATTACTCCTATCAATCAATTACTCCTATCAATCATTTACTCCGATCAATCAATTACTCCTATCAATCAATTACTCCTATCAATCAATTACTCCAATCAATTCAATCAATCCTGTTGATTACATCAATCTTTTCAAGTGACCATTAAATCTGACAAAGGTACTTAATTTTTAGGTATTTTTTAACGATCTACTCTAGCCGTCGAATAGCTCGTTTAGTTAGAATATAAGGGCGCCCTATCTAAGGGCGGCTTATAGTTTTATAGGTAGTTTTGCAACGCTGTTTCGTTTAGTTAATAGCGCTCAGTAAATAGTTGAGCCTATCAGCTACTTTACTAGCTACTACACCCTCATCTAACATGCTTATACAATAATTACACTACGCATCTAATAATTCGCCTCCGCGCTTTCGATTGCCCGAAATTTCCGTACTAAAATACCTCATTTTAATAGAGTTATATAGAGTTAAAAAATAGGTAGCTCTTTAGTGTTCATGAAGTTGTGGGGTGGCACGTGCGGGGTATAGCCAGACTTTTTATCCCGATTGTAGTATATTTCGGCCATTTAGGGTGTCTGTGCACCGCGTGCACATGTTCAGCCTGTGCACGCCGAACGCGAAACCCCGTCCCATCTACCTAAACTCCACACGCGATATCTCTACCAATATGAGTCGAATTGAAGCAGCGATTGAAGCAATTAACTCGCGAGATCATGGTGAACCTTTTTCGTATACAGAAACTGCTGCTAAATTTAATGTTGAGCGCACTACACTCAGCCGAAGGCACTGCGGCGTGACGAGCTCAATTCACGCTAGTATAATCAATTAACGTAAACTCAACCTATAATAAGAGTTAGAGCTACTTAAATATATTAAAAAACTTACTGAGAGAGGCCTTCTACCTATAAGAGAGATAATTAAAAATTAGGTTGTATAAATAGCTTACTAGCCCGTAAGCGATAGCTGGGTTACTCCCTCTATCTACTGAAATAAGAGCTTAGTTATATTAAAATAGACCTCTAGTATTGATCGCTCCCGCTACGCCGCTAATTCCTATATGAAATATAAGTTATATTTTAAGTAATTACACTAAAAAATAGAGGAGTATTATATTAAGCCTTAGTATACCTATAATATGGATGAGAAAGGCTTTATAATAGGTATAACTGGTAGGTTAAAATATATATTCAGCCGCAGCGATTAGAAGAGAAAGAAGGGTAAAGAGGCTCTTTAAGATAGATTACGTGCGTAGATAACTATCCTAGCTTGTATCTGCGCTGATAGGATATCTCTACTACCCGGCATTATCTATAAGGCTGCCTAAGGAGCTATATAGTTAGTATAGGTAGATTAAATTGAAGCTAGAGAGTATCTTACTTACGTTAGCTTATCTCTAACTAGGTGGATAAATAATGATCTAGGGCTAGTATAGCTCGAGTAGGTTTTTAATCGTTATATAAAGAGTAAGGCGAGACGCTTTGTTAAGGTCTACGGATACACGGTTAATGTATCGGTAAAGTAGGGTTAATTCTTATAGATGAAGTGAGTTCAATAGTAGGTTGCTTAATAGACTAAGTTGAGTTTAATATACTAAGCTAAAGGTACTTACTATCCTTCTATATATATATGCTTGGACCGCTTAAATATAGGCGCTTAAATATAGTTGCCTATATATAGTCGCTTACGTGACTACCTATATATAGTCGCCTAAATATAGTTGCCTATATATAGTCGCTTACGTAACCTAGTTACCTTATCCTATATATTTATCTAATACCTATCCTGTATAGGGTTAAGGTTCTTATTTAGATTATAATACTATCCTCCCTCTTTTAGTTAGGTCTATCCTTAGGCCTTAGTTCCTAATTGGGTTAGTCCTAACTTATAAGTGGCGTGCCCTATACTACTTATAAGTTAGCCTATAGCAATATCTTCCTTAACTACGAAGTGAAGGCTCCGTCTAGTCTCTGAAATTCTTAAAGCTAATTATCCTACTAAAATACCTTATCTTAAATACTCTATCGCTGGGTCTCTCTATTACGTTATACTGAATTCTAACTTAAAGTATACTGAATACACTTACCTCAATTATCCGTGCGTTAGCATATCTTAGGAGTCCCTTAATAAGACTTGTGAAGAATATAAGAAAAAGGTTGATAAAGATAAGGTACTTCTTACCATCGTTATTAACTAGTTATTATAGAATAAGAAGGTTCTACAATATACTAAAGAGCGTACTCGTTATAAGGCCTTATACCTTACTTTAGAATTAGAGTTAGAGGGTGAACTGGATTCTTATTAGATATTTAATTATCCTAACCTTTTAATTAGTATAGCTACGTCGCCTATACTCTAGTCTACGTTAGGTTTATTAGATAAATATATTACTATAGAGGGCGTTGCTTCTCCTATTAGTTCTTCTAATTAAATCTCTAGTTCTTATAAGTCTTAATCCTTATTCTTCTAAATTATCTCTTGAACGTATCTATTATCTAGATATTGTCGTCCTATTACTCCTATATAGGGATAGTTTCTATATTTCTTTCTTATTTTTTCAAGTAGTTCTTTATAGTTCTAGAGGTTAGCTTCTACTTCCTACGTATTTTCTATATTAGGGTAACCTTTCTATTTTACTAACTACTCTTAGTAGAAATATCTATCCTAGAATTCTTCTCATCCTATCTTATAGTATCTATAGAGATCTTCGACTTCGAATTCGTCTTCTTCTTCTATTTTATAGTAGAAGTTTCACTATAGTAGCGTTTTAGGGTCTATAGGTTCTAGCTTACTTATATAGAACCTAGGGTAGATTTTTACATCTTTTAGTAGCTTAAGGGTATAGGTAACTAGTCTATCTTATAACTTAATTAAAAATAGTCTAACCTTAATGTTATTAAGTCCCTTACTTAGCTATTTTATACGTAGATTTTTCGTGTACAAATATACTTTATCCCCCTCTCTTAGTAGAGGTACTATTTTTCATTTTCTATTAGCGTATTTAATGCTACTTTCTTATACTTTAAGTATCTTATCTTATATTTCTTTATATACCTTTTTAAGTTTATCTACTATAGCTATTACTACTTATACTTTTAGTCCTAGTAGTATTCTTTTAAATAGGTTCAGATACCTCCTATAATTCGCAAAGAATAGTACTCTTCCTATTAACTCTAAGAACTTATTATTATATATAAGTTATACTATAGGTAGTAATAATACCTAATTATCTTGTCGTATATTAACGTATATTCGTAGATACGCTTTCATCGTATAATTTATCCTTTCTATTTATCTATTAGTCTATAGATAGTAAGCTATTAATAGCTTTCTTTTTATTCCTATTAATACTATTAGCGTTATCTAGTAGTTAGATATAAAGAGCTTATCTCTATTACTTATAATTAATTTCGGTATTCTATAATATCTTATTAGTTAGTCTAGGAATATAAATACTAGTTATTTCGCAGTATAGTTATTCCTAAATAGTATTATCTCTATATACTTAATAAATCTATATATAATAACTATTATCGCGTTATACGTAATTCTAGTAGCTAGATCTTTTAATAGTAGTAGTCCTATTATAAAGTCTATTAAGATATCTTCCTAGGGAAATTCTAGTAGTTCTATTACTTGTATCTCTCTATAAGGTGCGTAAGTACTATATTTATTTCTCTAATAGTCTGCACATTTCCTAATAAAAGTGGTTACTTTATCCTTTATATTATTAAACTTGTAGTTTCGCTTAATAAGTTCTATAGTTCTTATAATTCTAGGGTGTCTATATATTAGATCGTTATAGTATTATCTTATAATTACTTCCTATAATTCTTTAGGTACGTTGTTTATAATTATTATAAGATTATTAATTTCTTAGTTTATATTAATCTTATTTACTAGTCCTAAGGATCTATCCTAGTTATATTATAATATTATTCCTTTAATAGTTTCTTTAGTTCCTACGATATTATATCTTTAGCTTAACGCGTCTACTCTACCATTTTCTTTTCCTAGTATATATATAATTCGAAATTTATATTATCCTAAGAGTTCTAACTATCTAGTTTATTATTAATTTAGAGCTTTTATCATTATAAACGTAACTAAGTTCTTATAATTAGTAAATATTATAAGTTCTAAACAGCTTTCTATATAAATTCTCTAATATTTTAGTATATTTACTATTATAAGTAATTCTTTATCGTGCACGTTATATTATTCTTCTAGTCCTAAGAACTTTCTAGAGTAGTAGGCTATTAGGTACTATTTCCCTTCGCGTTCTTATAGTACTACTATACTATACGTAAGGTCTAATACATTAGTCTTAAATCTTAATACTTCGCCTCTATAGAATAGTACTAATACTAGTAGTATTATATAAACTATCTTAAGTTCGTTGAATACTTCCTAGTATTCTTTTATCTATAACTAAGGTATTTCTTTCCTTATTAGGTTTATAAGTAGTAAGGCTTTTCCTAAAAAGTTCCTTATAAAGTATCTATTAAAGTTAATAAATCCTAAGAATAATTGTGTTTCTTTAATATTCCTTAGTTCTTTCTATACTTTAACTACTTTAATCTTTTCTTCGCTTATCTTTACTCTATTAGTACTAATTATATATCCTAGGAAATTAACTTCTATCTTATACTATTCGCATTTCTCTAGTTTTAGCTTTAGGTTATACTAGTCTAAGCTTTATAATACTATTTTAACGTATCGTTTATATTTATTCGTAAACTCTAAGTATATTAATATATTATCTAAGTAGGCTATAACGTATTTATCTAGGTATTCTCTTAATATATTATTAATTAGTACTTAGAAGGTAGCTAGTATATTAGTTAGCCTAAATAGTATTACTATATACTTATAATAGCTATAGTGTATTCTAAACGCTATCTTCTATTCTTTACCTTCTTTTATTCTAATTAGGTAGTAACTATCCTATAGATCTAGCTTCGTGAATATCTTTACGTATACTAGTCTATCTCGTAATTCTATAATATTTAGTAGTAGGTATTAGTTCTTAATTATAATATTATTAAGCTTTCTAAAGTTAATATATACTTAAGGTAGCTCTTATTTCTTTAGTATAAATAATATTAGGTAGCCTACTAGCGATATTAATTCCTATATATAACCTCTTATAAGATTCTTCTTAATATAGTCTCTAAGTACTTCTAGCTCTTATTCTAATAGTCTATAGATAGGTCTAGAAGTTAGTTCCTTCCCTTCCTATAATATAATTATATAGTCCTAGAGTTTATACTTTAGTAGAGAGTTTTCTTCTATCCCTTCTATAAAGAGGTAACTAAATTCCTTATACTATTATAGGATATTAGGAGTTACGCGTTTCTCTAATACTCTTACTTCTTAACCTAATACCCTATTAGTATCTATAGAGGTAACTATACTTTTATTATATATTAGTTTTAAAGTAGTTAATTTATAAATTATCTTCTTATCTACTATTAAACTCTACTAATACGTAGGCTTAGATCTATATGCGTTTTTATAGTCTATTAATAAGAGGTTCTAGTTTTTCTAATCTATTCTAGGATTAAACTCTTATAACTATAGTAGTCCTAATATAATATCTTTACTAGCTAAGGCTAGTATATCTAGGTATACTTCTATAGTTCTTCCTTAGATAGTAAGTATTATAGTTATCTCGTACGTTACTACTAGTTCTCCTAGTATAGCTCTTCTATTCGCGATATAGACTAGATAGGGATACTCCTTTTCTATAGGCTTAAGTCCCGCTTATTGCACTATATCTAGTAATATAAAGTTCGTAAATAACCCTAAATCTAATAATACCTTTATCTATTATACTTCTACTATAACTAGGAGTTTAATAAGTCTTTCTACGTTAACGGCGTTATACTCCTATTTATTAGGTACTTATCTAAAAAAGAATTATCTTATTTATAGTTTCTTCTTATAAACCCGTATAAGATTTTTACTTCCTTATATTATATATATTTATCCTATAGATAGTATTACTATATTAAGTATATATATCTTTTATTAATTAGTATATTATTCGCGGTTTTATCTTTAGTTAATACTCTAGGGAAGTATCCTACTTGTTATTTTTCCTATAGGTATCTTTTATAGTTTACTTTTTTATATTTATTCTAAAACTATTTATACTTAGACCTTCTTTTAGGGAAATATCCTAAGCCTATTTTATCTAAATAGTACGTAAGATATTTATTATAGAAATATCCTATCTATAATAGTAGTAGATAATTTAGGTTCTTATAATATAACTAGTACTATAGGGTTCTACTAATTAGTAGATCTATTATCCTAAGTAGAAGCGCTCTAGCTTCTAGAGTAAATAAATTAGGTTGCGATTTATAATAGATTCCTAGATCTAATTATCCTTTGTCTTACTAATCTTTAATTAAGTAGTAGCTATCTACTAGGTTCTAGATTTCTCCTATAAATCTATTCTATACTATTGCGTCTTCGCGCTATAGTTCTAGGGTTTCTAGTAGTGTATAATATCCTAAGGACTCTATCTTAGTATCTTCTACATTATTACTTTTCTTACCTTCTAGCTCCTAATTATCTTAGTTAGAGTCTAGGTAGTCCTAAACTATTAGTAGTTTTATTTTTAGATAAGGGTGCGCGGTAGCGTTATAGTAATATCCTCCTCTACTATTTTAATAGAATCTTTCCTTTCTAGTAAACTTAAGGAACTTAATGTTCTATTTCCTTATATTCCTTCTCTCTAGGTAGTTTTACTTATACTCGTTATCTATAAGTTCCCTTTTAAGGTGTTAATAAGTATTCTCCACGCGTAGCTTATCTTCTATGCGTTATTCGTCTAGATTTAGATATCCTAGGTCTTTAAGTTCTTAGTCTTGTAGTTAAATAGCTTTCCCTTTATTCTATATCTTATATACTACTTCCTATTCTTCCTTAGTATTATCGCCTTACCTTTCAATTATATTAAAAGATCTATCCTTAACTTAGGATCTTTTTACTCTATTCTTTAATTAATAGTCCTTTAATATATAGCCTGTTTTACTATAGTTATAGTAGGTTCTTATTTCCTTACTAGTATCTAGCTTCTTAGGGTAATAATCTAGTATTATTCCTCCTTAGGTTATATTGTCGATATATATATTATTAAGTCCGAAATGCCTATAATTACTACTAACCCTAGGTACCTTTACAACCCTCTAGTATCTATAGTTTAGCTAGTATTTCTTCTCGTGTATACGGGTTAGTGCGGCGTGCTTATCTTTTACTTTAAGGCGAAATTCGTATAAGTAGTTATTAACTCTAATTACTTCTTTAATTAGGTTATTAAGATCGCTAATTATAGCTCTACTTCTTATAAGCTCTGCCCGTACGCCTACTTTTAATCCTTATCTAAATATCCTTATTAGAGCCTAGTTATTCTATTCTATCTAGATCGCGTAGTTCTTAAACTTATTAGCATAGCTAGAGGCTAAATAATTCTATTGTAGGCTCTAGATAGTTTATTCTATAATAGCTAATTCGTTAGTAAGTTAGAAAGCTTATTGTATCTTATCCTTAAACTTAATCTATTATTGAAATATATTGTTATAACTATTGTTATCTTTATCTATAAATTTCTTAAGGTATAGTATAACCTATTTCTCTACTTTTCCTCTTAAGTATATTACCGCAAGTATTAGTTGGTTATTATTAGGTACTTTATCTATTTTAAAGTAGACGTTAGTTTAAAGTAGCTATAATTTAAGCTTAGTACGGTCTCTATAGTAGAGGTCTAGCTTCGCGACCTTAGAGGTTACAGCGCAGGTTAGTCCTACCTACTAGTCATTAGTTACTATTGAAGTATTACTTATCATAGAGGTATTAAAAGTATTAAGGTCTACGGATATACAGTTAATATATTAGTAAAGTAGGGTTAATTCTTATAGATAAAGTAAGTTCAATAGTAGGTTGCTTAATAGACTAAGTTGAGTTTAATATACTAAGCTAAAGGTGCTCACTATCCTTCTATATATATATGCTTGGACCGCTTAAATATAGGCGCTTAAATATAGTTGCCTATATATGGTCGCTCACGTGACTGCCTATATATAGTCGCCTAAATATAGTTGCCTATATATGGTCGCTCACGTGACCTGGTTGCCTTATCCCACACGTCCATCCAATGCCTGTCCTGCATAGAGTCGGGGTTCTTATTCGGATTATAATACGCTTATATCGATTACTTATTTTAGATAGGTATAGCTCCTATATTACTCTAGCTTTTATTAATTATTGCGATTAAAATAGGATTCTACTAGCTATCTTTCCTCTACATTTAACTTATACTCTCTAGCCTCTTAATATAGTGGTTTTTAAGCCTCTCTTATCTGCCTACTCTACTAAACTCACTTAATACCTCTACTGTACGCAGGGCCTTATTGTAGTTAATAAAGGCGACTTTTTTCTACTCTTCTGGCGAGCCTAGATAACTACGTTTAAAGCTCTACTTATATTAAAGGCCTTTAAAGCTACTAGTATATAGCTAAGAGATGCTGAGTATATACTTAAAATGTTCAATAACTTGCTAGTAAATAAGAGCTCGCGCTCTAGCTTACTATTATAACTTAATAATAGTAGTTGGAGATAGATGGATCGTTAACTCTAGTATGTAGTAACTAATACTACTTAGCCTGTAGCTTAAGCTGTATGCTCTCTACTCTACGGTCTCTAAGTTGAAAATGAGCTACTTAAGTATAAGAATAAGGGACTACAAGTAGCTCTCCGCGTTAAATAGAGATACTAGAAGAAGAGCAAACCTCTTAACCTCTAGTAGAGAGAGGAGTACTATGGTGGAGGCGTATTTTGGTCGCCGCGCAAGGTACGAGAAGCTCGGACTCGTGAGGTAGTAAAGTAGCGTGAACGAGAGCAAGAGAAACTCTAAAAAGCTGAGAGAAGGGAGCTATAGCGGGCTAACAAACGATATAAAAAGTAGATAGCAGAGGAGAAACGGGTAGAGAGAGCTGCTCTTAAATTGGTGAGGGAGAAGGAGAGAGCTGCCAAGGCCGCCCAGCGCGCTGCTCAAAAAGCTGCTCTCAACACCAAAAATTCTATACAAGCTCCAGCTATAGTGAAGAGAAAAGCTTCAGCTCTATCTACGCCAAAGAACAAGCGTCGCCGCCAAGTTGCTGACGCTGCAGCTGCTGAGGAGCCTCCAAGAGCTGCACCTCTAGCTCCAGCTCGAACTACTCGCTCGGGCCGCAACGTCAACCTCCCATCAAAATTCAGATAGTACAAATTACTCGCAGTCCTTCAATTACTACTCCACTACAAAATCTCGTGATAATAACTATTATATGTGGCTCTACAGCCTCATTTTTGAGATCGCGAGTTTGGCGTTCGGCGTGCACGGGCTGAACACGTGCACGCGGTGCACAGACACCCTATAGCTCCGCCCTTCAAACATAACCCCCAATTCAGCGCCAGGGTAGTGTGCATGCTAGCCATGTCGATTAAGTTGATGATAAGTTGCTTCGAGAATGCGACGATATGTAAAAGAGGAAGATGCCTTGACATGTCTTTATCAAGCTTGGATCGATAATTCACGCTAGGAGCACAAGGAATATATACGTTTTGAGCGACAACAAGCTCACACCTGGCTGCTCACGGTCTATCCAAGTGTTTTTGATCGCATTAAGCCGGCATTTTGTCCGAACTCTGTAGAAAGCTAACAGGAGCTGGGGAATCTGCAGGGTGTCAAAGCAGAGTAAATTGACCCCTCATCTGCCCCTAGCTTGTAAGGGCTTGGTCTCTCGATACGCCGCACAGACCATGCAACTCCCGTCTGACTTTGTATTGGTTATGGACAACCTTGGAAGGCACCGTGGCCTGCACGTACTAGGAGTTCTGGATACTTATTGCATGAGAAATTTAGTTTTCAGCCCAATATGTGTGAAAGCCAGGCCGCAGATGCTTAATACTGGCTATCTGCCATCTGCCATCTGCCCACGGCGTGATTAGGCAACCACGTTGTTCATAGCCCCCACTATTCCAAATATCAACCTTCAGCGGAGTCCATCCCGCTTCACCATGATGAATCGTGCGACTCGTCGCAAAATCTGTGAAGATACAATAGCGCGCTCTCCATCTATCGTTGCAACTACCTTCGGCGGCTCACTCTCTAGTAGCTTCATTCCGTCGCAATTGCCAGCAATTAGCAAATCACATCCCCTATATCCAGATCTGAGCCTGAGGCCAACCGAAATACGCAACAGTGATGCTTTTGAGCTTGCCCGAGCACTGCATTCGAGTAGTGGCAAAGTAGGCGTATTAAACCTGGCAAGCGACCTAGAGCCTGGAGGTGGATGGCGCTACACGCTCTCCACAACACAAGAGGAGGCTCTATGCTACTCATCAACACTCTACGCAACGCTCAAGCCGGAATGGTATCCATGGGCAAATACTGGTCCAGGATCCTGCGCAGCTATCTTTTCGCCTAGTGTGGTTGTATTTAGAGATACTCTGAATGCAGGACTTCATGAACTGCCACTAGATCAACGACTCGTGGTGTCTGTCATTACTGTGGCAGCACCTTGTTTGCCCGACGTTACGGATGACGGAGAGGCCTTTGCGAAAGAATCTGACTTGCGGGACCTTCAAGAAAAGATCTTACTGACACTAAGATTGGCGGCAATCAACGGGATTACAAATTTGGTGCTGGGCGCGATGGGTTGTGGCGCGTACGGGTGTCCGCCAACAGCTGTTGCACAGGAGATGAAAAAGGCACTTGATATGGAGGAGTTCTGTGGGTGGTTCGAGTATGTTGGCTTCGCAGTGTTCGCTGCAGGGCCGACTGGGATGCGAAACTTTGAAATTTTCAGAACAGTCTTCGCAACTGAATGAATATAGCCATTGCTGCTACGAGCGGTAAAGTGTAAAGTATTTTACATGCCGGTGCCAGGTGGAAGTAAGAACCGAAATTTGCTTATTTGATATACTTTCCAAAAGTCAATCGTTTTATTCCTGTACGAGGCAATTCATGTAAAGATACTTTTCCAATCTTGAGATTATCCGGTCCTCAACTCCTCAACTCCGAGACCCCAAACCGCGCCTATTTTAATGCCCTTCCGATACCATTATAACTAACAAGATAAGAATCGTACAGTTTATGCTTGAAAAGAGATAATGTAAAATTGGTTTGGTGGAAGATAACGGTATATTTACTGGCACTGGCAACAGCGAAAGGGCTCACTTCAAGGGATAATGACCTTCACAACTCGTTGGTGCGTCTGGTATGGCTGAGAAGCGCGGTCTTGTGACGCGCGATTGACGATGTCGATGTAGATTAGTACCTTGGGATAGCGAGCAAGACATATCATGGGCATTCGTGATCTTACATCAGTCGAACCCTGTGCTTTATTGCTATTTCCGAGATCTTAGTATAAATCTTGCTGCCTAGGCATTTGTAGTATACAATGACAACTGGCTCGCCGTAGGTTGCATTTTCCTTGTCCTGAGCAACTAGACCGGTACACATCTCACACCCAAAGGTACCCAGGCTTCAGAGTTTGAACATGTTAGGTTGAAGCCGCGCGATGCCACGTTGGTCCACATTTTTAGCTGCAAAATCACTCAACGGTAGCTACTCTAAAATTTCCGGTCGATGATACGTCGAGTTACACATCGATTTATTTTGTAAAGGCAAATCGATCACTATAAATATGACTAAACAGATCAATTACAACGTTCTTAAAATAGAATTCCTAGGTATCAGGTACACAATTTGTTTGAATTGGCTGTCCATAGAAATCTTGTAGCCGGCGGAGGTCCCGCTTGTACCAGCTATATCTGGATGTATCATCGTATGTGCCGACATGGAAAACATGTGGCCTAATATTGGATACCTGCTCAACAATACCAGGAAACGGCTGCAAGCAACTGATATAGCAAGCTGCGGAGAGAATGGTGTTTCCCGGAAATCTTTGTCGCAGGGGCGCCTCAACGCCAACACCATTTTGAACCGACACGAGCGCTGTTTTGGGGGAGACAGCATGCGCAAGATCATTAATATATGAGATATCATTAGACGTAGTAACTTTGTTGCCACAGACGACGTAGTAAAATGACACATCGGATACCTCCCGCGTTGAATGAACGACACGGTGAGGCATGAAGGAGCCATTTCCCCACATTTGAGTTCTCATCTGAACTCCTTGTCGTTGGATAGCTTCATAATTAGAGCGACAAGCGACAGAGAGCCTGACACCCAAGTTTTGTGCCAATCTCCATCCCAGCGTAGAGCCAACAGCTATTGTGAGTTGTTAGCGAGTTTATTGTGTTTCTTCCTGGACGCTTGCTTACTCACCTCCAGTCCCAAAGATGAGAATGTCGAGAGGCATTTGGATATTCATTCTGGTACACCTTGGTTGGGTTACATGTGGCAGAATTCGACTTTGAGGTTGTGAGAGCTTCCAACTTATCAGTGGGCGCAAAAAACTTGCGAAAAAGAAGCAAAAAGGGAAAGTATTAAAGATAGAATATGTTGGAAGTCTGCATTGGCCCTGGTTGTGGAAAAGCCCAAGAATGCCAACTCCGTGGGGTTTTAAATATGATGTCTTCGTTGTTCATCGAGATTTTAAAAGCAGTGTACCACCCTAAAACCAGAAAACAAGCTTCTGCTATCCACAATACCCCAAGCAATGACCCACGGATAAATTCATGATTTTGGTTCACGGGTATGAAGGCCGTTCTTAGCATCATGAATTATCCTTGTCTACTTAGAGTCCTTAGGAATGCCTCACAATCAACATTATAGCTGCTTTCGTTAACATTTTCTCCACGCATGCCTCAACAAAAATTGAAAACTCTAATACAGGGAATTGATCTTGGCTCTGTGGTCAGGAAAATGTTGTTGTTGGCTTGCTCACCGAGTTTGCGTTAGGACGGGGCAGGAATCATGGCTCAACATTTAGTTACGCTTGCGGTAGCTGTTCCTGAGAGCCTACCCGTTTACAGAAAATATGATATGTGCGCATCCAGAAATGCAACATTGCACATCGGAAACATACAAAATAGCGAGCATTATATGCAGTGATGAGGCTAGGGAAAATATTATTATTGATGCGCAAATGACATCATAAATCGAGAGCCAAGACCGATTGGGGCGCTTGATAGCTAGCACGCGCAAATACAACTGTTTGCAGGGCGTTCGAATTACACACAGTCAGAAATGCAACATTACAGGCTCAAAAACAATAATCGAATGTGACATTTTGAGGGAAATTGTGTACAAAAAATACACTTATTGGTAGTAGGAAATAATATAACATTGACACAAAGACTTTGGTTCCTTGGTCGTTACCCATTGATATACAATTACTCTTTGTTCTAACCAAAAGGGTACTCTGAACCTAAAGACTCGTCAAAAATTTAAAAGACGTTATTTCTTTGGCTACAATGTTTTTGCAGTCGATCCAGTCTTTGCATTCGTACGCCATGCCTTCCCTTCAAGCCAGCAAAGTTAGGACGGCCCAAAACAATGGTAGCAACCCAAAAACACTACTAGGTTTACTACAACGTGCTGCACGTTTGTGGCCAAATCACGGCATTGCGTTCAAAGACAAAGGTTGGAACCAGATGTCTGATTTTGTGACTTATGCGGACCTTCTAAAAGAAGCAGAGGCAGAGCTGTCAACAATCAAGCCTTAACAAGCCTATCAATCAAGCCTCGAGCTTATCAATCGTTCTATCAATCAAGCTGCTTTTATAGTAATTTATTAGGCAATCAAGCTTCTGAAGGAAGGCTTAATTTATAGGCTTGATAGGCTTAATAGGGCCTGAGCGTGAAGCTTTTAAAGTTGAGGTAAGAGTAATCTTACGATACTTTTTTAGTATTATAGTATTTTATATAGTAATTAATCTTACTATACTCTTATTAGACCTACTATAAGGCTTAAAGCTACTATAGTATACGTTCTTACGTTTAGATCCTTATTACGAGGAGCGAGCCAACTATTTTATAGCGTTTAGTAGTATACATAGGTGTAGGGTTCAAATTATAAGTAGTTTAAATTAGGCTAGTTCCTTTCTTTTTACTATTTTTAGTACTATTTTAGTATTATTACTAGCTACCTTAGTACTCTAACGTATACTATACCTCTATTTTCTATTATCTACGCGCTATTACTACTATTTTTTTACTCTTATTATCCTTATATTATTACCCCTATTATACTATTAAAAAGACGCGTCCTATACGCTATTATTACTCTAAATAAGCGCCTTAAAGTTGCGCCTCGTAGTACTACTAGCTAGTCTCTTATAATCGAAACTTAGCTCTTATTACCCTATATATTACCCTATAAAGCCCTAGTTAAAGCATCCTAGGCACCTAATTTTAAGTTATAACTATATAAGTTATAGGCTAAAGACGCTATTATCCTACCTACTAAGAGTAATAAGAAAGTAGTAGTAGCCTTATTAATAGTAGCTAATAAGGCTATTAATTAGGGCTTTAATAAGTACCTTAAAGATAAGTTTAAGCGGATTAATTAGAGTTATTTACTATAATATATAAAGCCTTTAGTATTATAGTAGGTAAGGAAAAGTTAAGTATACTACTATACCTATTACGTCGCGCTATTAAAGGATATTAACTATATCTTTTTTATATACTATTACTACTATTAGTAAAAGATAATTAACGCTAGTTATAGTAGGATATATATTACGGGTATACCTATAATAGGAATACCTAAGTTACCTAACTTACCTCCTATAGACCTAGATAGTAACCCTAAGGGATACTACCCTAAAATGTACTTAGACTATAGGTAGCCTAAGGAGGCCGACTATAATATAGACACGTAACTAGATTAGTAGATTAGCGATACTTAGCTATTACTAACCTACTAATCTATAATCTATAGATTAGTAATACTTAGATATTACTAACCTACTAATCTACTAAGAGTACTTAAGTATATAGGCGTACCTTTACGTATAGATAGAAGCCTCGTAGTTAAGATTAATAACTTCTTTACTCCTTACTTTCTATAGTACTATAACCTTTATAAAGCTACTTACCTACGACCTAAACTACTAATAATACCTCTCTATATACTTATATACGTTCTCTTTAACTTTAGCCCTAGTATCTACTCTACTCCTAGTAAGTAGTACCTACTATACTTTAACTACCTAAGTTTAGGAACTATAAATATAGCTATAGTAGGAATAACCTTAGGGGGAACTACTTCCTCCCTAACCACGAACGATAAAGATATTAAAGTAATAAAGGAGAAAATAGTAATTACCTATAAAGTACTAGAAGAGAATTAGGGAATACTTAGGGTATTATAAGTATAATTATTACGCCTTTAGAATAAGCCTATAAAGCTAGGTACTCTAGAGAAGTTTAATAGAACTTAATATAAACTTTAAGGATTCTTAGTAAATATAGCTATATATATCTACGTTAATATAGATAGACTATAGATAGACTTAGATAAAGTATTATTTATAGCTATATACTTAATAGGGAGAGCTATAGACTGGTTTAAAACCTATCTATAAGAAAGTATAGGCCTAGAAGAAAGAAGGAGCCTAGAAATAGTCGCTATATTCGTAAGTTATAAATACTTTAAAAGCTAACTAAATCTTACGTTTAGAGATATTAATTTAAAATAAATAGCTAAGTAAAAGCTATAATAAATAATATAAACTAAGTTAGCCTCCTAATATACTTTAGAATTTAAAGTATTAGTAGCCTATATAAATTAGGGATAAGAGGCCCTTATATTAAAATACTATAAAGAGCTTAAACTATAAATCTATTATAAATTAATCTACTTAAATCTACCTTAGGACCTACTAAGTATAATTAGATAAGCTATTACTATTAATAACCGCCTTTACCTATAGTAGAAAGAGTTAAAGGAATAGTTTTACCCTAGATAGAAAGTCTATTATAGACTAGAACTAATATAGTTAATAGTAAATAACGAAAAACCTAGATTTATAGCTAAATAGTATAAACTCTAGAAAAAAGGGGTATACTTTAAATATAAGAAAATAGGATATTAAGTAAAAGACTACTAAAGTAAACCTAAGATATAAAATACCTAGAACCTAAAAGTAGTAGTAATAAAAGAGGATAAGAAGTAGAAAGAAGAAAAACCTCTAAAACTAGTAGCTATAAGGGAATATAATATCCTATACTAGACGGTATATATAGAGGATATATACTATATATACTATAGTAGTAAGGTATATAGTAGTTACTAGCTATTAAAGAATAGGTTAGTAGTAACGTAGACGAGTAAAGGAAAATAGCCTATAAGACTAGTAATAGAAGAAGGCTTATCTATAGAGAGCGACTCTAATAAAGCTATACCTACGCCTATATAAGGTAGTAAGAGTATATAAGAAAGAGATTAGAATAATACTCTTAGTATAAGGGATAGAGAAGGAAAGATATACCGCCTTAAAACCTATATAAAAGGAAATACTAAATATATAAGAAGTATAGGTATAGTAGAAAAATAAGACACCGCACTAAATATAGATACTAGCTATATAGAAACTATAAGGTTTTAGGAAAAAGATAGAAATAGTTATTCTATAAAATAACTATATAAGGAATAGAGATATAGATAAGTACCTAAAACCTACTTCTTAAAGTTTTAAGAATAGATAGAAGTAAACTTCTATATAGAAGACTTATTACCTAATAAATAAACTTGGGAAGAAATTGTACATCTAGTAGTAAAAGTTAATAAAACTACGTATAATTATACTATAGTACGTAGGTAGATCCTAATAAGTAGTAATTATACTAAGAGAAATATCTAGAAGAATAAACTCTTCCTAGGAGATAATAAATAACTAGACTTATAATACCTAGCGTATTACAAAATAGTATAGGCCTTATATATCCTTACTAGATATATAATATATATAGGAGTAAAAAGGATATATAAAACTATACTAATTAGAGAAAATTAATACCTAATAATAATACCTATTATAGTATAAGAAATCTATAGATAGAAAGTATTAGAAACCTAGAATAGACCTAGGTACTTAAGAATTAAACTAGGACTACTATTACCTATAGAATATATCCTAGGTTACATATAGTATTACTACCTATAGAATAAGTATCTAAAATATATATAATAGAAACTTAATATAAAGTATTAGCTATAGATACTATAATTAGGAGTAAATTAAAGTAATCCTAAAAACCTATATATCTACCTAATAGGAAGATATAGAAATATTAAGATAAGAGTAATTATTAATAGTAGAGTAATAAGAAACTTTACCTCGCGAAATTTTATAAAAAAGTATAAAGTACCGACTATCGCGAAAAAATACCTATAGATACTCTATATAATAGAGGGAGAAGAATTCTAATAACCTATTACCTATAAAATAAAAGAATAAGAATTATTACTTATAGGATAGAAGGGATAAGTAACCTTTAATATTATAGATATTAGTAACGAATAAGATATTATCCTTAGAATACTATAGCTTTAATAAGTAAACCTAACGATTAACTAGTAAATATATAGGTTAAGATACCCTAATACCTAGCTAAAGCTATAATATTACTAGCTAAGACTAGCTATAATAAAAAAGGAAATAAAGTAAGAAATACTAGTAGAATATATAGACCTTTATAGAGTATTCTTAACCCTAGACGATAAATTACTAGAATATAAGGAATAGGACTATAGTATCCTATTAGAACTAGATATAAAACTAGGGATAGGACCTATCTATAGACTTATAGAACGAGAATCTATATTATTAAGAAAATATATAGATAAGGTACTCTAGAAGGGATAGATTAGACTATTATCCTTACCTATAGGATACCCCCTAATATTTATTCTAAAAAAGAATACTAAAGAAGACCTATAAGTATACGTTAACTTCTAAAAACTTAACGTAATTACGATAAAGAACTACTACCTATTACTATTAATTATAGAAATATAGGACTAGTTAGTATAATCTAAATAGTTTACGCGACTAGATATCTAAAATATATACTACTAGATTTATATTAAGAAAGGAGAGGAATAGAAGATAGTACTAAGATATAAGTATAGCCTATATAAGTACTAAGTAATACTATTTAGACTTACTAACGTACCTACTACCTTCTAAGAATATATTAATAATATCCTATAGTTATACCTAGACTACTTTATAATAGCCTACCTAGATAATATACTAGTCTACTTAGAGATACTAGAAGAGTATAGAAGATATATATAAACTATATTAGAAGTACTTAGAAAAGCTAAACTCTACCTAAATAAGTAAAAATATAAATTCTATATATAAAGTACTACCTTCCTAGGATTTATAATTAAACCTAGAAGAATAAGAATTAACTCTAAGAAGATAGAAGTAATAAAAAATTAGCCTACCCTAGAAAACCTAATAGATATATAATTATTTATAGGCTTCTATAATTTCTATTAAAAATTTATTAATAATTAGTTAGATTAGATTAAACTATTAATTAAGCTAATAAGAAAAGACGTACTCTTTAAATAGATACCTAAGTAAGAATAAATATTCTAAGATATTAAGAAGGAATTTAGGAAAGAACTAATACTCTAAATATATAATCCTAGGAAACTACTAATTATAGAACTAGACGCATTAAATAACGTAATTACTATAGTCCTAATATAAGAAGATAAATAAGGAAATAGAAGACCTATATACTACTACGCAAGAAAGTTAAAACCTACTAAGAAAAACTATAATATACAGAGGGGTGCAGAAAATAAAGTGTAATCGTTTTTTTAACCTTTTTTAAAGTTTTATAACTTCCTTAATATAAGAGCTATAACTATAAAAAATAGATATTTTTAAAGAGAAAAGCTTACTCTTTTAGGTTAAAGAAAGTGGTATAGCTTAGTAAGCGTATCTTAGCTATAGTAGTTCACTGAAATAGGGGTATCTTTTTAAGCCGTGTTTAAAGGTTTACAACTTTTTATTTTAAGTATCTTTTTCTCTATATTTTATATATATTAATTATATATATAAAGCCTATTATATATTTACTTTATAGATATATTGTATTACTATATTAATATTTATAAAGAAACTTGGTTTTTTTAGAGTTTAGCTAATAAATATATATTAGATAGGACTAATATTTAGTTTGATAGCCCTTAGCTATTTCAACGGCCTCCTACCTTCTAGGTAAGGATAGTATACAATTATCTATAGCCTGCTAGCTTATAGCGTTCTACTCTTCTATTATAGTAAGCCTAAAAGCTTCTATACTCTTTAAATTAATCCCTATACCTAAACTCTTTCTAGGCCGTTTATTTAGCCTATCTTTAAGTAGGCTCTACACATTTTCAATTGGATTTAAATCCGGGCTATAGGCGGGGTAAGGATAGAGCTTAACTCTATTTCTTTTAAACCAACTCTTAACGGCGTTAGTTTTATAGATTTTATAGTTATCTTGTTGAAATCTCCATCCTAAACAGATAATTAATATATAAACTAGAAATATAACTAATATATATATATATATATATATAGTTATATATATAGATAGATAAAGGAGTAAAAAGAGATAGTAATACTAACCGCGTTTTATATGCTTTTTAACTACCGGATTTAGTACCTCTTGGATATATCTTCTATTATCGAAAGTTGAAGTCTTTATAGGGTCCCTTATAAAGATTAATTAAGATCGTCCTCCTATCCAAATAGATCCCCAAACCGAGATAGTTATATCTCTAGCTATAACTTAGTTAGTATTATAGCTATAAAAAAACTAATTAAATAGAAAAATTCGTTATAAAATATAGAATAAAATAGCCTACTAGGAATTTTTTTAAACTTACTTTTATTAGTTGTAGAGACTAATTGGCGTCTAGCCTTTATTTTTCCAACTTTTCTATAGTACTCTTGTCTAGCTCCGTGCCCTCTTTGTATAGAACTTTTATCTAAAAATATAATCTTTTCTAGACTAAATCCTTTTTTTTCTACTAACTTTAATTGCTCTTTAGCGTACTTAAGTCTTAATTTAGCTGAATTAGCTGAAATTAAAGGCTTTTTAGTAGCTATATTAGTAGTAACTCCCTCCTCTTTTAAAATATATTGTAACTTTCTTATACTAATACTAAGATTATTTTCTAGTATTAATCTCTTATTTATCTTCTTAGGGCTTCGAATTACATCTCTTATTATAACTCTTTTTTCTCTTTTAGAAACCCTAGTAGGTCTTCCTTTATTTCTTTTTATATCTTCTACTTTTATAGCTTTTTTCTTCTTAATTCTATAAATAGTACTATATATTACTTTAATATTTTTTTTTAAGATAGTAGCTATCTTATTAGGGGAGGTATTAGCTTCTAATAGAAGCTAGACGTTCGATTCGAGTTTCGAGAGATTTAGTACTATTTTAAAGGATTTAGAAGAGTAAAAGTAAAAATTTAAAAAGATATTAATTTATAAGCCTTAGACTAGTATTTTAGTAATTGATTATATAAGCTAACTATTATTCTATTTTTTTAATTTTTTTCCTCTAATCCTAAAAAGTTACTTATATAAGTAACCTATACTATAAATTTAATTATATAATCTTATCTAACTAGATTAGGCTTAGTATAAAAAATAGACTTTTTTAAACGCTAATTAAAAAGTTATACGACTTTAAAAACTAAGTAAAAAAATACCCCTACTTTAACTTTAAATATAATACTAATAATTATATAATATTATAATTTTTTTATTAGAAAATTAAAATATACCCTTTTCTCTATAAAACTAATATTTTATTTTATTTCTAGCTTATATAGTCGTTAAGATATAGTATTTTAAAAAAGGCTAAAAAAAAATTACACTTTATTTTCTATATACCTCTATATATAATAAGGAACTACTTATAATTATAGTAGTATTTAAAGAATAGAGAATAAACTTATAAGGAGTAATATTCTAAACTATAGTTTATACTAACTATAAGAACCTAATAGGCTTTATAATTAATAAAGAACTAACGCCTAGATAAAGGCGTTAGGCCTAACTCCTTGCGTTTTATAACTTTAAGATTATCTATATAAAGGGAATAGAAAACTCTAGAGTAGACGCACTAAGTAGAAGACTAGACTTTAAGGATAATATACTACTATAAAGTAAAGTAATGTTTAGAAAAGATAAAACTAGAGTACTATTATACAATAATCTAAAACTAGCTATAAATACTAAACTTACTATACAAGAATCTAAATAGATAAAATAGATTAAAAAGGTAATAAAAGCTTTAAAAGAAATAGAGAATATTAAATAAATTACTAAGAAGTAAGATAGACTTATCCTAATCTATAGATAAATCTATATACCTTAAATAATATAAAAGGAATTTATTAGATAATTCTACGAGTTACTAGTATATAGATACTAAGGAATTAAGAAAACCCTATAAAGACTAATAGAAGAGTACTACTTTCTATATACAAGAGTACTAGTTACGTAAGTATTAGTAGAGTATATAGACTACTACTATAATAAGTATATAAGATACTTACTAGATAGAGAGCTTTAACTAATAGAACTAGTAGAGAGACTATAGGGAACTATCTTACTTAACTTTATAGTTAAGCTACTAAAATCCAAGGACCTACTAATAAAAGTAGCCTATAATATAATTCTTATAGTAGTAGAAAAACTTACCTACTACGCGCACTTTATACTATACCTAGAAGCCTTAAATATAGAATAATTTATATATATAATATTAAGAGATATACTTATAGAATATAGGATCCTAGATAAAATAATCTTAGATAGAGACGTTAAGTTTATATCTAAGTTCTAGAAAACTACTATAGTAAAGATAGGAATTAAACTAGGAATATTAATAGTATTCTACTCCTAAATAGATAGATAAATAGAAAGGATAAACTAGACTCTAGAATAATACCTACGCATATATTTAAACTATAAGTAAGATAATTAGGTAGTACTATTACTACTAGCCTAACTCGCTTATAATATATTATAGTATAGTAAGATAGGACTAATACCCTTCTTTATAAACTATAGATTTAAGCTACGTATAGTAGTAGAACCTAGAGAACTTACCTTATATAGCTAGAGGGTAGAGGAAATAGTAGAAATAATATAGGAAATCTAAAAATAACTAAGAGAAGATACCTACTTCTTATACTATAGGATAGACGAATACTATAATAGGAAATATAAGAAGAGACTAAACTTTATAATAGGAGAGAAAGTCTAGCTTCTATAAAAAAATATTAAGAGCTAGAGGCTAAGTAGAAAATTAGACTACGTTAAAATTAGACTATATAAAATTCTAGAATAAATTACCCTAGTTAGCTATAAGTTAAAACTACCTATAGAAATAAGGATATACTCTACCTTTTACGTTTTACTACTAGAAAAAGTACCCTAAGACGCTAAACTAGTAGCTTATAAGGCTATAACCTATAGATAAGATAATAAAGAATAGGAAGTAAATAAGATTAAAAGGTAATAATAGAGGAATAGGAAGAATTACTATTTAATTAGCTAGAGGGAGCTAACGCTAAAGGAGAACTATAGGAAGATATATAGGAACTAGAGGAGAATCTTAACTCTATATTACTAGAGGACTTCTAAAATTAAAGCTTAGCTCTAACCTACTTAGTAGTAAACTAAGAAAGTTATAGAGACCCGTTTCCTAACCTATACTAGCTAAGCCCCTAAGAAGGATAATACTATTACTAGAGAGCTAATTACTACCTAACCTATTTACTATACCTAGAAGAATAGTTTCTTCTACCTCCTCTTAATCTAACTTAGCTTTAAGTACTACTAACTATATAGCTAATCTCTTATTATTATAAGCCTTTAGTTTATAAAGCTACTTAAGATAAGTCTAACTTACTACTAGCTTACTTAAGAGCTATACTATCTAAGAGAGGGTATCTTTATAAGTCTTCTCTACCTCTATAATCTAGAGCGATAGTTTTTCTTACGTATAGTTAACGCCTCTCCCTAATAGTAATAAGCCTAGGCGTATAAATCTCTATTATTAACTTATACTTAGCTAATAATATACTAGACAATTTATAACTAGAACGTATATTTACACGAATATATACTTTATAAGCGCGACTATCCTTTTTAGAAATAATATAGGAAAGCCCTTTATAGTATAGTAAGAGTAGAGTATTATTTCTACACTATTATATAGAATATAATTAGCTAGGGAAAGTTATTTTAGGGTAGAAGTAGAAGGTATAGAAGAAGTTAACCTAGAATCCTAAAGTAGGCGCTACCCTACTTATAATAACTACTATATAGAAAGAAATAATAAAAGACTAGAAGAGTTAGAAGAGGGGGATAGTATTATAGGTATACCTATAATAGGAATACCTAAGTTACCTAACTTACCTCCTATAGACCTAGATAGTAACCCTAAGAGATACTACCCTAAAATATACTTAGACTATAGGTAGCCTAAAGAGGCTAACTATAATATAGATATATAACTAGATTAGTAGATTAGCGATACTTAGCTATTACTAACCTACTAATCTATAATCTATAGATTAGTAATACTTAGATATTACTAACCTACTAATCTACTAAGAGTACTTAAGTATATAGGCGTACCTTTACGTATAGATAGAAGCCTTATAGTTAAGATTAATAACTTCCTTACTCCTTACTTTCTATAGTACTATAACCTTTATAAAGCTACTTACCTATAACCTAAACTACTAATAATACCTTCCTATATACTTATATATATTCCCTTTAACTTTAGCCTTAGTATCTACTCTACTCCTAGTAAGTAGTACCCGCTATAATATATAAGATAACGCGCTTAACTTTAACGTCTTAGTAATACTATAAGGAGTAGAGGCGTAGTTATAGCTACTAGGCGCCTAGTAAACTTAGTATTATTATAAAGGAAAGCTTCCTACGCCGCGTACTTATAGGTAGTAAGATAAATTAAGTAGTTACTAATAAGCTTAGTAGCTTTAATATTTAGCGCTTTAGGCTTATAGTAGTAGGCTAGCTTATTAAGAATAACTATCCTCTTTCTAAGTTTAAAATACTAGCGTTTTAATAACTTCTTATAATAGCTAACCTAGAGGTAGAGTTAGCGCTCTAGATATCCTATAATAGTATTTTATACTACGTTATACGCCTATATAACTACCTAAAGCTACGCGTTATTAAGAAGTTATTATAGGCTCTAAGTAAGATTTACCTTAGCTTTAATAGCTAGATAATAAAGAGTAGTAAGTATAGCTTCTTAGGCGTTATTATATACTACGTTAATAGCGAGGGCGTCCTTAAAGATCTATCTATTACGCTACTATAGCTAATAGGTACTTATAGTAGCGAGATAATAGCTAAAGTAATTAGTAAAACGTTATACTAGTTTAGTATTACTCTACTTATAGTTAGCTACTTTATACTTAATAACGCGAGTAATAATAATAGCGTAGTACTTACAATTACCTAAAAAATAGGTTTTAATACTACCTATTATTACCTCTACTATAGTCCTTATACTCTTAACCTTATTAGCTAGATACTCCTTTAGGGTAAGAACTCTAACTCCTATAATAATAATATAAGTAAGCTTACTAATAAAAGTAAGTTTATAAGTAAGTAGAGACGCGATAGACCTCTAGGTATACTTCTAGGTATTATTAACTATATTAAAATACTATAATAGTATATACTATTTACTAACTTTTAGTATCTTATCTATTATAAGTTACCTACTAATACGCCTACTAATAAGTATAAGGTCCTTAAGCCTATTAAGCTCGGCTACCTAGAAGTAGGCTACCCCTAGTAGTTAGCTACCCTACTAAAATCGATTAATTATATTTAATATATAATATTTCTATAATACTAGTTTATATTTACTTAAGACTAAGTATAGCTTAAGCTATATATATAGCTATAGTAGATATAGCCTTATTAGCTTTTTTTATAGCCTACTTTATAGAGTTTTCTACCTCTTAGAGAGCTACCTAGTTAAGAGTAGCCTTAATCTTAACTATATTACTAAAGCGCTTATTTAAATTAACTCTAACCTACTTTCTTATATATTTACTCTTAAAGTTATCTACTTAAGTCTATAGGGATTAGTTTTAAGCTTATAGATAAGCTACCCTTATATTAGCTTTAGATATAACCTTCTTTACCTTACTAAGTACTTAGCGCGTACTCTATAATAGAGATTCTAACTATTAAAGATATTATTAGGTATAGTATAGGTCTTAGAATCTCTAAAGTATCTAGAAGACTAGACTAGGTAGTAGCTAAGTTAGTAGAGGAGTAGTTAGCTAGCTAGGTAGCTAATATACTTAAGATAACTAGAGTACCTTCTCTAGATTAAATAGGTAGAGTCTAGTAGTCTTCTAGCTAGCCTATATAACTTATTCTATTAGACCTTCTTCTCTTATAGTATTATAGTATATAATAAACCTCTCTTTCTTAATTAGAGCTATATTATCTAGAGCTAATAGGTCTCTAATCTAATAGTAATACTTAGTCTTAATAATAGAGAATAGAGTAAGATTAAGAGGCTAGAGAATATAAGTAGAGTAGGTAGAGTAGTAGAGGAGGATAATCTTATATAGCCTATAAAGCTATATAAACTTAATAGTAATATAAGAGCTATACCTATCTAATAGTAGGAGTTAGTACTTCCTAGCTCTAGGGTTAGTCTCTAGGATAAAGATCTACTCTAACTACTTTAATCTAATATTATTTAAAGTCTATTTATTCTTAGATATAGTATATACCTAGTCTAGTATAGATTAGTATAGGAACTAGGTTATTTAGAGGTAGTTTCCCTTAAAGATAACTAGGGCTAGATCTTCTTACTACTAGCTAAGATAGTCTCTACAATTAAAACCTACTTATAATTACCTAAAGCCTTAATATAAGCCTTCTTCTTTTTTAAGCTACTAAGTACTTAAGAGTTAATATATATACCTAAGGCTACTCTAGTCTTATCTATATTCTAGATATCTAATAGAGGTATATTATATTTAAGTAGGAGCTACTTAAAATACTAGAAGAATAGGCGTAGTATCTTTAGAGTAGCTACCTTAACGTAGGTAGTCTTAATTAATTAGCTAACTATAGATATAATACGTAGCTAGTATATTATAAAGTAGGAGATCTAGTACTAGCTAAGAGGCTTATAGTCTCTATTTATATAGAGAATTTAAGTTACTATCTCTTATACGTAGGAGTAGGATAGGGGTTAACTATATAAGTCCTTATTAATAATCTACTCTACTAAGATCTTCTCTTAATCTAGGCTTAATTATTACTAGTACTAATAAGCTATCTTATATTATTATTAGCTAGCTAATCTACCTTATAGTATACTACTATTAGATTTAAGGTAGTTTTAATAGTTTACCTTAATCTAGATAATATTATAATAAAAGGATATAATTAGAAGATAATTAATTAATAGATTATATTAATTAATTATATTAATTAATTATAGTTTTTTATTAATAATATAGCTAGCTAGCGAGTTACCGATAGACTCTAGGTGCATCTAGAATCTACTAATTAGCTCGCCTAGCTAGTAGAGTACGTACGCGTATATATACGCGCGTACTAAATCGATCGCTATCTTAATCGATATCTAAATCTTATATACTAGCTTATAGGCTAGCCCTATAGGTAGCTCGACTAGATTACTTATCTTATCTAATATACCCCTTTAGCTTAAAGCTCTTTAAGCTAGACTAGGACTTATTATTACAACCCTAATAAGACTAGGAGCTAGTATAGGGTTACTATTAGGCGTACGTATAGGACTAGGTAATAGTTATTATATAACTACTTTAATTAAAGCGCGTAAGATAAAGCGCGTAAAGTTAAGCGCTTAATATAAAGCGATTATATTAAAGCGATTAATATAAAGCGCCTCTAGTATATATATAACTATAGATAATAAACTCCTAGGGCTTATTATATTTAACTTAAATAGTTATAGAGATAATATAGCTATTTAAGTTACTACTTCTACGCTCTATTATACCTAGTAAGATCTATCTATCCCGACCTTACTTTATCTTTAAGAACTAACCTTACTCTATCGAAATACTATAGTATCTTAGTAGACTCTTAATACTTTAAATACCTCTATAATAAGTAACACGTTAATAGATTTATATAATTAGTAGGTAGGACTAACCCGTACTATAACCTCTAAGGTCGCGAAGCTAGACCTCTATTATAGAGACTATACTAAGCTTAAATTATAGCTACTTTAAGTTAACGTCTACTTTAAAATAGATAAAGTACCTAATAATAATTGATTAATACTTATAGTAATATACCTAAGAGGAAAAGCTAAGAAATAGATTATACTATACCTTAAGAAATTTATAGATAATAATAATAATAGTTGCGATAATATATTTAAATAATAGATTAAGTTTAAGGATAAGATATAATAAGTATTCTAACTCGCTAATAAACTAGCTATTATAGAATAAGCTATCTAAGGCCTATAATAGAATTATTTAGCTTCTAGCTATACTAATAAATTTAGGAATTATTTAATCTAGACTAAGTAGAATAATTAAGCCTTAATAAGAATATTTAGATAAGGATTAAAAGTAGGCGTATAGGTAGAGCTTATAAGAAGTAGAGCTATAATCAATAACCTTAACGAGCTAGTCGAAGAGTTAATTAGAGTTGATAACTACTTATACGAATTTCGCCTTAAAGTAAAAGATAAGTACGCTATACTAACCTATATAAATAAGAAAAAGAAATACTAGTTAAACTATAGATACTAGAGGGTTATAAAGGTACCTAAGGTTAGTAGTAATTATAGGTATTTTAGTCTTAATAATATGCAGATCAATAATATAACCTAAGGAGGATAAATACTAGATTATTACTCTAAGAAGCTAGATAATAATAAGGAAATAAGAACCTACTATAACTATAGTAAACTAGGCTACCTATTAAAGGACTACTAATTAAAGAATAAAGCTAGAAGATAAATAGGTAAAAGATATTAGGTTATAGACTAATCTTTTAATATAATTAAAGAGTAAGGTAATAATACTAAGGAAGAATAGGAGTAGGTATAATAGATACTAGATAAAAGGAAAGCTATCTACCTACTTAGCTAAGAACTTAAAGACTAAGTAGATTAAGTTCTAAAAGAATAAGTAGGCTGGTAAATAGGTAAGGGTTGGGTTAGGGTTGGATCAGATCCGCACGGACGAAAAAACTAAAACTAAAACCATTACTTCTTGATAACTTACTTAATACTAGAGATATATTGATGTAAATTTAATATAAGGTGTATCTATATATAAAGAATAATATATTAAAATGTTAGAGAATTTTATCCGCGCTAGCATCTATTATTGAAATCTTTATAGGTTTTACTTTAATAAATAATTATAAAATATAGGGTTAACGTGTATAGAAATTTCTAAAAATTTCATAGATTAATCTTTATATATAGATACACCTTGTATTAAATTTGCATCAATATATCTCTAGTATTAAGTAAGTTATTAAGAAGTGATGGTTTTGGTTTTGGTTTTTTCGTCCGTGCGGATCTAACCCAACCCCAACCCAACCCTTACCTATTTACTAGCCTAAGAATAAGGTAATACTAAGATAGTTAATAAAGACCTTAGAAGAAAACTCGTTAAAGAAGTATATAAGCGTAACTATCTTAAGTAAAGGAATATAAGGAAATAGAACGTTAACTTCCTAGAGTTCGTAAGAAAAGAAAGATTATACTATAATAGTAGGGGAGGATATTACTATAACGCTACTACGTACTCTTACCTAGGAAGAAAAGTACCTATAGTTTAGGATTACCTAGACTCTAATTAGAATAATAGGGAGCTAGAAGAAAAGAATAACTATATAGATAATACTAAGCTAGAGTCCTTAGGATATTATATACTACTAGAAACCCTAAAACTATAACGCGAAGACGTAATAGTATAAGATAGATTTATAGGAGAAATCTAGAACCTAGTAGATAGCTATTACTTAATTAAAGATTAGTAAGACGATAAATAGATAGACTAGAGTCTCTACTAAGGATTATAACTAGATTTATTTACTCTAGAAGCTTAAAAGCTACTTAATATATCTAATATACTAATTAGTAGGATCCTATAGTATTAGTTATATTATAAAAGCCTTAACTACCTACTATTATTATAGATATAGTATTTTTATAATAAATACCTTATATACTACTTAGATAAAATAGGCTTAGGATATTTCCTAGTAAGAAAATCTAAGTGTAAATAGTTTTAGAATAAATATAAAAAAGTAACTTATAAATAATACCTATAGGATAAAAGATAAGTAGGATATTTTACTAGAGCTATAATTATAGATAAAAACGTAAATAATATACTAATTAACGAAGGTATATATACTTAACTTAGTAATACTATCTATAGGATAAGTATAAATAATATAAAGAAGCTAAGATATTAAATAGATTTATAAGGAGAGAGTATAAATAAGATAAGTCTTTTTTAGACAAGTACTTAATAAGCAAGAATATAATACTATTAACGTAGAGAAACTTATTAAACTCCTAGTTATAGTAGGAGTATAATAGATAAAGGTATTATTAGATTTAGGATTATTTATAAACTTTATATTACTAGATATAGTATAACGAGCTAGACTCGAGCCTATAGAGAAGGAGTATCCCTATCTAGTCCGTGTCGCGAATAGAAGAGCTATACTAGGAGAACTAGTAGTAAGACGAGATAACTATAATACTTACTATCTAAGGAAAACTATAGAAGTATACCTAGATATCCTAGCCTTAGCTAGTAAAGATATTATATTAGGACTACTATAGTTACGAGAGTTTAATCCTAGAGTTAATTAGAAATACTAGACCCTCTTATAGATAGACTATAAAGACGTATATAGATCTAAGCCTATATTAATAGAATATAATAGTAGATAAGAAGATAATTTATAAATTAACTACTTTAAAACTAATATATAATAAAAGTATAGTTATCTCTATAGATACTAACTAGGTATTAGGTTATAAAGTAAGAGTATTAGAGAAATGCGTAACTCTAATATCCTATAATAGTATAAGGAATTTAGTTACCTCTTTATAGAAGAGATAGAAGAAAACTCTCTACTAAAGTATTAACCCTAGGACTATATAATTATATTATAGGAAGGGAAGGAACTAACTTCTAGACCTATCTATAGACTATTAGAATAAGAGTTAGAAATACTTAGAGACTATATTAAGAAGAATCTTATAAGAGGTTATATATAGGAATTAATATTACTAGTAGGCTACCTAATATTATTTATACTAAAGAAATAAGGGCTACCTTAAGTATATATTAACTTTAGGAAGCTTAATAATATTATAATAAAGAACTACTACTACTACTAAATATTATAGAACTATAAGATAGATTAGTATATATAAAGATATTATAAAGCTAGATCTATAGGATAGTTACTACCTAATTAGAATAAAAGAAGGTAAAGAATAGAAAATAGCGTTTAGAATACACTATAGCTATTATAAGTATATAGTAATACTATTTAGGCTAACTAACGCACTAGCTATATTCTAAGTATTAATTAATAATATACTTAGAGAATACCTAGATAAATACGTCGTAGTATATTTAGATAATATATTAATTTACTTATAGTTTATAGAAGAATATAAATAATATATTAAGATAGTATTAAGTAGCTTAGACTAGTATAATCTAAAGCTAAAACTAGAGAAATATAAATAGTATAAGATAGAAGTCGAATTTCTTAGATATATAATTAGTACTAAAGGAGTAAAAATAAGTAAAGAAAAGATTAAAGTAGTAAAAGTATAAAAGAACTAAGGAATATTAAAGAGATATAGTTATTCTTAGGATTTATTAACTTTAATAGATATTTTATAAGGAACTTTTTAGGAAAAGCCTTACTACTTATAAACCTAATAAGGAAAGATATACCTTAGTTATAGATAAAAGAATATTAAGAAGTATTTAATAAACTTAAGATAGTTTATATAATACTACTATATTAGTACTATTCTATAGAGGAGAAGTATTAAGATTTAAGACTAATATATTAGACTTATATATAGTGTAGTAGTACTATAAGAACGCGAAGGGAAATAGTACCTAATAGCCTACTACTCTAGAAGTTCTTAGGACTAGAAGAATAATATAATATATATAATAAGGAATTACTTATAATAGTAAATATACTAAAATATTAGAGAATTTACGTAGAAAGTTACTTAGAACTTATAATATTTACTAATTATAAGAACTTAGTTACGTTTATAATAACTAAAGCCTTAAATTAATAATAAACTAGATAGTTAGAACTCTTAGGATAATATAAATTCTAAATTATATATATACTAGGAAAAGATAATAGTAGAGTAGATCCCTTAGCTAAAGATACAATATTATAGGAATAAAAGAAACTATTAAAGGAACTATACTAAAGATTAACTAGGATAGATGCTAGGACTAGTAAACGAGATTAATACGAATTAAGAAATTAATAATCTTATAATAATTATAAATAATATACCTAAAGAATTATAGGAAGTAATTATAAGATAATACTATAATAATCTAGTATATAGATACCCTAGAATTATAAAAACTATAGAACTTATTAAAGAAACTATAAGTTAAGAATATAAAGGATAAAGTAATAACCTTTATTAGAAAATATATAGACTATTAGAAAAATAAATATAGTACTTATATACTATATAGTAAGATATAAGTAATAGAACTACTAGAATTTCCTAGGAAGATATCTTAATAGACTTTATAATAGACTACTACTATTAAAAGACCTAGCTATAGGAATTATATATAACGTAATAATAGTTATTATATATAGATTTATTAAATACGTAGAGATAATACTATTTAGGAATAACTATACTATATAATAGTTAGTATTTATATTCTAGATTAATAATTAGATACTATAGGATACTAAAGTTAATTATTAGTAATAGAGATAAGCTCTTTATATTAAACTTTTAGGTAATACTATTAGTATTAATAGGAATAAAAAGAAAGCTATTAATAGCTTATTATCTATAGATAGATAGATAAATAGAAAGGATAAATCGTATAATAAAAGCGTATCTATAATTTACGTTAATACTTAATAAAATAATTAGGTATTATTACTACCTATAGTATAACTTGCGCATAATAATAAGTTCTTAGAATTAATAGGAAGAATACTATTCTTTACGAATTATAGAAGATATCTAAACCTATTTAAAAGAATATTACTAGGACTAAAGGTATAAGTAGTAATAGTAACTATAGATGAACTTAAAAAGTATATAAAGAAATATAAGATAAGATACTTAAAGTATAGGAAAGTAGTATTAAATACGCTAATAAGAAACGAAAAATAGTACCTTAGCTAAAAGAGGGGGATAAAGTATATTTATATATAAAGAATCTACGTATAAAATAACTAAGTAAGAGACTTAATAATATTAAGGTTAGACTATTTTTAGTTAAGTTATAAGATAGACTAGTTATATATACCTTATAACTCCTAAAAGATATAAAAATCACCCTAGGTTTATATAAGTAAGCTAGAACCTACTAACCTAGAAATACTACTATAGTAAACTTCTACTATAAAATAGAAGAAGAAGATAAATTTAAAGTTAAAGATCTCTATAGATACTAAAGATAGGACGAGAAGAATTCTAGGATAATATTTCTATTAAGAATAGTTAGTAAATAGAAAGGCTACCTAAATTAGAAAATATATAGGAATAGAAGCTAACCTCTAGAACTATAAAGAACTACTTAAAAAATAAGAAGAAATATAGAACTATCCTATATAGGAATAAAGAATAATAATACTAATAAGAGTATATTAAGAAATAATTTAGAAGAATAAGGATTAGAACTTATAAGAGCTAGAAACTTAATTAGAAGAACTAATAGAGAAGTAATACCCTCTATAGTAATATATTTATCTAATAACCCTAGCGTAGACTAGAGTATAGGTAACGTAGCTATACTAATTAAAAGGTTAGGATAGTTAAATATTTAATAAGAATCTAGTTTACCCTCTAACTCTAATTCTAACATAAGGTATAAGGCCTTATAATAAGTACGCTCTTTAGTATATTATAGAATTTTCTTATTCTATAATAACTAGTTAATAATGATAGTAAGAAGTACCTTATCTTTATTAACCTTTTTCTTATACTCTTTATAAGTCTTATTAAGAGACTCCTAGGATATACTAATATAGACGATTAAGGCGAGTTATTTAGTATACTTTAAATTAGTATTTAGTATAATATAATAAGAAGATCTAGAAATAGAATACTTAAGATAAGAGTTTCTATAGGTAATTAGCTTTAAGGATTTTAGAGACTAGATAGAGCTTTTACTTATAGGCTAACGAAGATATTATAGTAGGCTAACTTATAACTAGTGCAGGGCACGCTACTTATAAGTTAGGACTAACCTAATTAGGAACTAAGGCCTAAGGGTAGACCTAACTAAAAGAGGGAGGATAGTATTATAACTCTAATAAGACTAGGAGCTAGTATAGGGTTACTATTAGGCGTACGTATAGGATAAGGTAATAGTTATCACGTAACTACTTTAATTAAAGCGCGTAAGATAAAGCGCGTAAAGTTAAGCGCTTAATATAAAGCATTATATTAAAGTAATTAATATAAAGCGCTCTAGTATATATATAATATAGAATAAACCCCTAGGGCTTATTATATTCAACTTAAATAGTTATAGAGATAATAAGTATTTAAGTTACTACTTCTACGCTCTATTATACTAGTAAGACCTATCTATCTTAACCTTACTTTATCTTTAAGAACTAACCTTACTCTATTAAAATACTATAATATCTTAGTAGACTCTTAATACTTATTAAGTAAGTATAAGGTTATTAAGCTAAGTTTAAATTTTATTAAGAGGCGCCTTATTATTACCTACTATCCTTTACTTCTACTAGCCTAAGCTAGCTTAGGAAGCTTTCCTATTTATTCCCTAGTAGTACCTTTATAAGCTATTAGTAGTTATCTCTATTAACTAAGTATATTTAATTTTAATTCAGCTAGCTAATACTTCTTACTATAGCTAGTAGTTATAGATATTAACGTACCTTAGCTTAGTTTAGAGCTTAGCCAGCTCTTTATAATAAGCTAGATTATTTATATATTATTACATTATATATAATTTAATCTATATCTAATTTAATTTATAGCTTATCTAGTAGTCTTAATATAAATATAGCCTCTTTAGCTACTTATAATAGTACTAGTAGTTTAGCTTTAGTAGTAGAGGTTATAAC
>JAJTIZ010000225.1:0-48778 GCA_021365335.1 Phaeosphaeriaceae sp. PMI808
ATAAATAAATCCTATAGTAGATATTTATTATAGTTATTTATTATAGTTTAAAAGGATGTAGTTGTAAAGGTCCCTTTAATACTTAATATTCTTCTACTATAGAGTTATTCTTAATCTCTAGGTATTAGAGTTAGTAATCGCCTAAAGCGAAGTTTAGACTATCCTCTAATTAACCTTAAAATATAGTATTATTTTTACGTTTATAGTTAATAAGCTCTTATAGAGTCTTATTTAGATTCTAACGTAGAGGGGCTATATTTAGATTAATATAATAGTATTCTCTTAGGTTGTAGAATTTTCCGCAAGTAGGGTATTTTTCCTCTACTATAGTTTACCTAGTTAATCGTGTATCGTTACTATTTTAGCTAGGTTAATTTTTATACTAGGGTCTACCCTAGTTTAGGTTTAATTAAAGTCTACCTTAGTTTAGTAGTAGATCGTATTCTATAGGAGAGGCGTCCCTAGTCCTACCCTAGGTAGTCTTACTACTAGTAGGAAGATCTAATAAGGTGTTATTAACTATAAAAGTAGCTCTATTTTTCCCTAATTTAAGAGGATAATTTACTATTAAGTATTCTTAGAATTATTTTATTATCTCCTTATAGGTTATATAATCTTTAAATTAACTATAATCTTGAAAGTTTATAGACTATATAGGAGTAATCTTATTAACTACTAAGAGAAAGTCTTTTATAACTACGTTAATCTACGATACCTCTACTACTTAGTAAGCTTCTATATTAGTAGTAGCTTAGTTATACTTAGCTAGCTAGGTTTCCTAATTTAATATGCTCCTTATTAGTTTAAGTAAGTAGATATAGCGCTTATAAGCTCGCTTCTCTCTAACTACTTATTAATACTAATAGTTTATTTAAGGTTAGTAAGCTACTATCGTAGTAACTAATCTAGTAGTAGTAGTCGTAGTAGATAGCGTAACTAATAATTGGATAAAGACATAATTTACTATAAACTTATCTACTCCTTATTATATATATATTTAAATAATACTACTTAGAGAGAGTTTTATAGTATTTAAGATCCTCCTTAAACGCTTTAAGGCCTATAGTTAATAGCTTAGATTAACGCGCTGCTCTTAAACGTTAGAGGCTAGTGTATATTTAGTGATTTCTAGGGGTTTAATAAATTCCAGTTCTTCTATAAGTTTAGTAGTTATTACTAGATTAATCTTATCCTAGATTTTATAGACTACGTATCTAGATTGTAGCTAAGTCAACTAGGCTATATAGTTAGCGTTATCCTTAGCGTTACTATAGGATCGCGTTGCGCTTAATAGGTTATTATAATTTATAATTAGCTTAACTTAGTTAAGATAGTAAATTTTAAAGTTTAGTAGGGCGCGCTAGGGACTAATTATAGAGCGCGCTAGTTAGAACGGCTAATTAATAGAAGTTAGGTCTACCTAATTTCTATAGGTTCGTGTACTAATTAGCTTAACTCGTTTTAGTTATTAGTTTAGCTTAATTTAGTTAAGGTAGTAAGACTCTTAATTATTGGATTTAAGATGGGTTTTAATAGGTGTATAGTATAGGAATAAGGTGTATAATAAAAGACTATAATAAATAATATAGTAAATAATGATTAATTATCTGTAAACACTCTTAATTGTTATCTATTAATGTTCTAATTCTTCTATCTACTACGCTTTCTACTAGTTTATATATCTATCTCTATAGAGCTTATTAAGGTCTCTTAGTTCGGAGGTAGAGATCTACTTATCTCTGTTGTGTAGTTAAGCTAGCTTAACGTAGTTATTTAATAGTACTGGTTCTACGCAGCTTATCTATAACGCTATAAGCTATCGGATATTAGCTTTACTAGTTACGTTGCATGTTGGCTATACTAGCTCGCTAGCTATGCCGGCTATAATCTCGGACATAGTTTCGGATAGTCTTATAATAACGCTTTTATCTAGTAGTAGATAACTGAGTTCGACCTTAGATCACCTGCAAATCTAATAGTATTATTTATAATAATATTTACTTTCTATAGTATATAGTTAGTAATATTCTAGAATAATTAATATCTTATAATACTTATCTCCTAAAGACTAATTTTCTTAAAATACTACTCTAAATAGGTAGTCTTTATACAAGTTAGATATTATATAGATATAAAAATATTAAGAATTCTAAGAGTAGAATATACTATAAGAGGGTAGCTATATAGTACTAGTTTAATAGCCTTAGAACTATCTAGCTTAAGGTTACCTATAGGTATAGTCTAGAAGTAATTAGTATAAGATTAGAATTTTAGATATAATTACCCTAGAATATATATACTTACGTTTCTACTATACTAATAAGAGTAGTAATAAGGCTCTAGTTACTATATAGCTATAACTCTCTCTCTATTAATAGTATTATATTTAGTATTACTAAAGAATTGATTACTAAGGTATAGAAGCTTAGTTTTACTAGGGAATTATCTATATATAGTATAGAGGTAAGAGAAGATATAAATAGTATTAACTCCTACGTTTAAGATAAGAAGAAGGGTAGAAGTAGACGTAAATAATAAAGGGTTTACTTATATAAGCTAGTCTTAAAATAAGATTAATTTTTTTTTTCTATAATTATATATAAGTAGTTATTTAAGTTTAATAAGGTTAAATATAGGTTGTATTAGTACTTATAGGCTTTAATAGGTAGGTATCTAGATAAGAGCTCTATATCTTCTAGTACTTAGCCTTATATATATTATACTTATCTTTAGGAAGCTTAGATTCTTCTAAACTATATTAGGGAAATATAGAGTATTAGGCCTTTTAGTATTTTTACTAGTATTTTTAGGGAGTATATTCTTAACTTCTTTAGTTAACTAAGCTAACTAGGCTACTATCTAGTATAGTAGAGTTTTTAGGGGTTCTCGTAGATCTAGGGAAAATTCTATTTAATACTTATTAATATTACTACTATTATATATTACTAGCCTATTAATAATAGGTATAATTAAATTAGTAGTACTAGTATTATTAGGGATAGTAATACTACTAGTATAGTTATTAGGAGCTCTAGTAGAGTTAGTAGCTATAGTCTCCTTACTATAGCTATAATTAGTAATAAAGCCTAGAAATATAATAGTATAGAGGTAGAAACTCTAAAGATTGCGATAATTAAAGGTATAGAAGTAGGGTAGAGAATAAAGATAATAAGGTAGAAGGTAGCTCTAGCCTTATAAGATATAAAAGGCTATAAATAATAGTAGGAGTAAGAGATAATAGTAGAGTAAAGGTATTAAATAGTAGAGTATAGATAAGAGCTTAACAAGGTAGAGCTTTATAGGTAAAGCTAAAGTATATAACTAGGAAATACGTACTAAAGCTAAGAGCTTAGATCTACTAATATCCTCAATAAATTAGCCTAGGTATAGTAGTTGTATAGCTTTAAGAGGGCGGTAAACTTATCTACTATATTAATCCTAAAGTAATAAATTAGTGGTTTTATTAAGGTTTTCTAGTAGAATACGTACGAGTGTATGTACTAAGAGGGTAGTAGAGTCTATCAGGTTTGAATTATAAGAGCTTCTAGTAGCAAAATATCGGCGAAAACAGTATGTGCGGTGTATGCGGCGTATGCGATGTGGAGGTTGAGGTGATAGAAAAATCTGAGGTTTCTCATGATTGTATATGCGCGTAGTGCCAAGCATATTGAGATGAAGTGAAGGTGAAGTGAAGAGTGTAGTGAATAGATTTGGATGGGTGTGCGCATGTACGGAAATATCGGCGTTTGTAAGCGCGCTTGGCGGAACTTCCCGGCGTTTGGAGTGTTACCCCCCGTTTCTAAGCTAAGATCCTGCTAACTTAGCTTGCGAGCCTTAAAATCTTCTTCTTGAATAATCTAATCCATCTTACGGAGCTAGTAATAAGAGATCTCAGATAGGCGCCCGCAAGTCTCTAACTTTCCACCAGCTCTATAATACCTCTAGTCAACGCTGCCCTCTAAGATCATAGCCTATCCTTGGCAGTGAGAGACCGCGTTGAAGCGAAAGACGTCCTCCTTTGAGTGTGGGATCCCACGGGCCTCCAGATACTCAATTGCGCCGCGGACACGAGCTCTTTTGGGCGTATCATGATCGCGCTGATTGCCCCAGTCTGCCATTGAAAAAAGCTAGTAAATTGGTTAAGTTTGGCGTTGTTGAGATACGTTGAAAGTTCAGTTGGGCGAGGTGTTGATTTTCCGGTGTGCGGGCCTTTTCTGCGCCCGCGTGGTTGACCTTTCAAGGTTGTTCAGCGCAGCATGGCAGCCTCACCGCGCCACATTGTGGGCTAAGTAATCAGCTACGTCCCGGGACGTCCGGGCTGAGGTTGCTTGACCCTCACAAATCAAAACTACAACATCGACCACAGCACTCTTACACTGTCTTGCGCCTGGACGCGTCTCTACGGTATGATTCTGCAGCCTTCCTTTCTGTTTGTTCGCTAACCTCTATAGCTAGGACGGATGTGCTTGGTAAACGAGCGACTTGCCCAGCTCGTCTTGCGAGTTAGGCTGCCGCGTTGGCGTTGGGATTCAGCCAAACCCATTGTTACCGCTCGCCCACTGTCCAACCTCATGCGAAACAATGCGTCTTTTACGATGGAGCAACGCTGGTGGTGTCGCGCTTACTCAGTTTGGCGACGATGTCATCCCTCCATATGCCATCCTTTCGCATATGTGGGGCCCTGATGCTAATGAGGTCACTTTTGAAGACCTGAAACATGGCACTGGCAAAGATAAACCTGGCTATGAGAAGATCCGGTTCTGTGGAGAACGAGTAAGACAAGACGGCTTGCGATACTTTTGGATTGACACCTGTTGTATCAACAAGGCAAACAAGGCCGAGCTGTCGCAGGCTATCAACTCTATGTTTCGTTGGTATCACAACGCGGCTCGATGTTATGTCTATCTCTCGGATGTTTCGACAGCTAAGCAGAAAGCAAGGGACCAGTCCTCCGAGTTCACCTGGGAACCCGCTTTTCGGAGAAGCCGATGGTTCACTCGGGGTTGGACGCTCCAAGAGCTCCTTGCTCCAAGTTCAGTCGAGTTTTTCTCCCAGGACGGTAATCGACTCGGTGACAAAATCTCACTACTGCAACATGTCTACGAAATAACAGCACTTCCTCTATTAGCGCTTCAAGGAGGTTCTCTATCGCAATTCAGCGTCAACGAGCGATTATCGTGGATAGAGCATCGCGAGACCAAGCGCGAAGAAGATAAAGCATATTCATTACTGGGCATTTTTGGTGTATATATAGCTCCTATCTACGGTGAAGGGATAGCGAGGGCGTTCAAACGGCTTATGGACGAGATTAGCGAGCTAAAGAAGTGTATACAAGACTTGCACCTAACTGATCCTCGCGATGATAAGAAACGCATTGAAGAGACTAAAGGCGGACTACTCCAAGACTCATACCGCTGGATCCTTGAAAACGCCAACTTCCAGCAATGGCGCGACGACCAACGGAGCCAACTGCTATGGATCAAGGGCGATCCTGGGAAAGGGAAAACGATACTGCTCTGCGGCATTATCGATGAGTTGAACAAGTCTATAGCTAAGGTGCATCATTTATGCTACTTCTTCTGCCAGGCTACGGACTCGCGAATCAACACTGCCACGGCTGTACTTCGAGGCCTCCTCTACTTGCTTGTTAGCCAACAGCCATCTCTTATTTTGCATGTACGGAAGAAGTATGATAGCGCCGGAAAAGCCCTCTTCGAGGACTCAAATGCCTGGGTGGCTTTATCTGAGATCTTCACCAACGTTCTAGAAGACCTAAGCTTAAATAGTACCTATTTGATTGTCGATGCGCTTGACGAATGCGTAATAGACTTGCCAAAACTGTTAGACTTCATTGTTAAGAAGACGATTATATCTCCTCGTGTTAAGTGGGTAGTCTCTAGCCGCAACTGGCCGAGCATCGAGAAGAAACTTAATGCTGCGACGCAGGGAAATAGACTGTGTCTTGAGCTGAATGAAAAATCTGTATCTACAGCTATTACCTCTTACATCCAGTGCAAGGTTGACCAGTTGGCGAAGGAAAATGCATACGACAATAATACGCGGAACGCTGTCCAGCGTTACTTGTTGTCAAATGCAAATGGCACCTTCTTCTGGGTGGCCTTAGTCTGTCAAGAACTCTCCAGTATCTCGCGATGGAAGGCTCAAGAGACATTGACGGCGTTTCCCCCTGGACTCGATGCCCTCTACAGGCGGATGATAGACCAGATCAGGGATTCAAAGGATGCTGAACTTTGCAAACGCATACTGGCCGCCGTCTCGGCTGTGTACCGGCTCGTTACATTAGACGAGTTAGCATCTTTCGTCGACATGCCCAGCGGAGTCGCTGGCGATTTTGAAGCTCTATCCGAGATCATAGGGCTCTGTGGGCCCTTTCTGACGCTTCGGGAACGCACCATATCATTTGTTCATCAATGGGCAAAGGATTTTCTGCTCGCAAAGGCATCTAATGAGACAACAGCCCAACTTCAACGGACTATTCGTGAGTGGCTCTCACCTCTCAATTTCTTCGTCACACAAAAAGACATTATCGTCAAGCAACAAGAAGACACAGGCCAAGAGATCTTACAGTCAGAGATCTTCAAATCTTGGGTCACAGGTACTAAGACGCGACTGTGGTGTCATGGGATTCGTAAGTCATCTTTTAATCTTCCAATCTGCCGATGCACTGACTGGGTCATCAGCTGGAGCTGGTAAAACTATGCAAGCGTATGCGGTCGACCTTCCTTACGGAGATATTCTATACTAACCTCAACCAGAGCCATAATTGTCCAGCATCTCCGAGAATCTTACCAACACGACACTAGCATTGGTGTTGCTTGCGTCTTCCTCAACTATAAAGATCGGGCCGCCCAAAGTTCGGCCAACCTTCTTGCTAGCATTTGGATGCAACTGTCGTATATGCCTGATATTCACCCATCAGTTTCCAGTCTTTATCGAGAGAATACCTCAAAGGGTACTCGACCGAGCTTAGAGGAAGTAATCACTGTCCTGCGATTTGAACTTCGCAGGTATTCGAAAGTTTTCATCATTTTAGACGCCCTAGATGAATGCGAGGATGGAATTGCATCAGACATTCTAAATGAACTTTGCCGAGCAGGACCAAATGTCAATGTCTTGGTTACTTCTCGTTATCCAAAGGGTGACCAGCCATTTTTTGAGCACTCTCCTACGGTGACCATTCGGCCCCTTGAGATGGATATCTTGAGATATGTAGAAACAAGGATCAAATCCGGCAACCGATTATATCGACATATTGCACGAAAGCCTTCGCTACGAGAGGAAATCTTAGATTTAGTGCCAAAGAAGGCCCACGGAATGTGCGTATCGTATTCACATACAGTTCAGTCTAATCAGTCCTAACTACTCGGCGCAGGTTCCTACTAGCTCGGCTTCACATGGACTATATTTCGGGCGAGGATAGTGTTCAAGGTGTTCGTGCTGCTCTCCAATCTCTCCCGGAAGACCTTGATTCAACATATGAAGAATTGCTGCAGAGAGTGTTTGCGCAGAGCGAGAGGAGTGTTAAACGAGCGAAACGACTCATCTCCTGGATATCCTGCACCACCAGATCTTTAACAGTCAAAGAAATTCAAACGGCACTTGCTATCAAACCCGATGACACATGTTTGAAAGAAGGGGCGTTGCCGGACATCGATATTTTAGTATCTTCATGCGCTGGCATTGTCACTATCGACGAGGAAGCTCAGGCCTTTCGATTCGTCCATTACACATTCCAGGAATATTTTGCCAGAAAGTTCTCAAGCACGGCGCTCGGGGATGTGAACATCGAGATTTCTCGGACATGCCTGACTTACCTTTTATTTGAAGAATTTGAAAACGGCTGCTGCACAAACGACCTCGACATGGATAGGAGATTTGAGAGAAATCCACTTCTTCAATATGCTGCGAAGTATTGGGGGATTCATGCAAGGGGCCACCCAGAAACTGAAGACCATACCCAGTCCTTGATTCTCAAATTCCTCCATCTCAAATCCTCAGTTGCCAGTGCCGCTCAGGCCATGTTCATATCACAGCACCGCTATGGAGGTTATAGTCAAGTTCATCGTTTGAATAATGTACATGGACTGTGGCTTGCCGCACATTTCGGGCTCCACTTAATTTGCAAGCAACTATTGGCAGAGGGCTACCTTGTCCAGGAGCAAAATTCCAATGGTGTCACAGCTCTCCACGCAGCATCTAGAGAGGGCTTCACCGATGTGGTGACACTGCTTCTAGACAATGGCGCGGACATCGAGTCCCAAAACTCGCTTCATGACTCTACTCCTTTGCATGATGCCGCTAAGAGGGGGAATGCGGAGATAGTCGAGCTACTTCTAGATCGTTCTGCATCTATCAACTCTCTGACTCGTAGTCGAAGGACCCCATTGCATGAAGCAGCAAGCGGTGGACACGAAGATGTTGTTCGCATCCTACTTCTACGTGGAGCGGATGTATCGTTGAAGAGTTACCCCGCTGCATGGACAGCACTCCACTGTGCGGTGAACTCTGGCAAATACCGCGTCATTTCTCTCCTTTTAGAGTATGGCGCATCCGGAGCAGAACAATCCTCAGACGAGGAAACGCCATTTCACATCGCCGTGGAACGGGGTGATGAGACGATAGTTCGGCAATTTCTTGCAACTAACACGAATATGCACGATAGGAACATGAGCGGCGATGCACCAATTCACATATCAAGCCGAAGCGGTAATTTAGCTATTGTTTCCCTGCTTGTTGGGCTTGGGGATGTGGTAAACTCCAAGAACAACCTTGGAAGGTCACCCCTCCAAGAAGCGGCCGCAACGGGTCATATCGATGTGCTAAAATTTCTCTTGAGCCACAATGCAGACCTTACTCACTGCGATAACGAAGGGTTGGTTGCACTACATGATGCCGCCTGGAATGGGAATTTGTCAGCCACGGAATTGCTTCTAGATGCTGGTCTCCCGATCGACTCCACGACCTACATGTGGAAGACACCGCTCCATGGTGCCGCCAGTAATGGACATGTAGATGTGGTACGGCTATTACTGGCGAGAGGATGCGATGTCTCCCGGAAGTATAAAACAGGGTTATATACGGTATCTTCTGCTATTACTCGACATGGCAACAATCCAGCTAAACGCGCTCTCCTGGAGGGCCTGCGATCCGGCGATACTAAACTTGGTCCATACTCTACTGCATTAGAAGCGGCTGTTTCTGCCAACCATGGCGATGTGGTCGACCTTCTCAGACACCATGCGAGTGCCACTAATAACCTTGGCGAAGAGATTAGAGGTCCTTTAGAGCAAGATTCCGCAGACGGAGATGCAGCTATCGCAGACCAGTGAGAACCCTTTCACTTTTTGATATCTTCAATTGCTCGTTCGTACAACTAACGCGTACTGCTAGGGGTATGTTCGGGATTTATGATACGGCATCCCAGTCTCCATCACAGGCTAACACCTCCCTTCTATCAACGACTGGGCCTGAGAGCATATCACCGACGTTCGGCGATGCTGGGAATACTTCTCTGTCACCAGCAGCCCCTTTGCAACCTAAAGTCGATCTTTTCACAACTTTAGATCCCAATCTGAGTGGGGCCAGGAAGCGGATTAACAGGGAACTTGTAGATATAGGTCGAAATCCGCCATCCAGTTGTTCCGCTGGGCCAATTGGCGAAGACTTGGTGCGTAGCCAGCTTCTTTCTCCAGCCGTTGATAAACTAACTAATATACGAATAATAGTTCGCTTGGCAAGCAACAATTATAGGACCGGTAAGGTACAACTCTCAAACTTCGAATGGTACTTATTTTTTTGCGTAGTCGGATACGCCATATTCCCAGGGGGTATTCTTTCTTGCCATTCAATTTCCTAAGGATTACCCTTGGAACCCACCTAGGATCAATTTCACGACGAAGATTCTCCATCCCAACATCAGCGAATATGGCGGCATCTCCTTAGACATCCTGCGCAGCAGCAGCCCCGGATTTGGAGGAGGCCAATGGTCTCCGGCGTTGACGATCTCGAAGTGTAAGCACGGCACAAATGCACAGTACATTACCTTTATCTAGTATCATTGACTGACCCAAATGTATGTTGAATTTAGGCTTGCTATCTATTATGAGCCTATTGAAAGATCCATATGCTCCACCTGACTCGACTTTTACTTCGGCGAGGTTGTTTCGTGAGGATAGGGTAGAGTTTAATCGGAGAGCTAGAGAGTGGACGTTGAAATATGCGGTGTGAGCAGATATCAGTCTCTTATAACGGATAGATTCGACCTTCGTGAAGTCTAGAACTCATGAGAGACAACTATACTCGTAGATAAACTATTATTACTGTCTCCTGCGGTCTCGACGGCTACTCCTATAGCCTTCCTACCCTCAAAAACGATCTTTTGGCCAAGCTCGACTTGTACAAGGAGATCTTGTTACCTTCAGCAACTACAGAGTAAAGCATCTCAGCGGACGAGCTCCTCATTTGCGTTTCTTAATCCAGTGTTTATGGAATAAAAGACTAACCAAGTAGTCTTCTACTTGCAAAGCTATTTAGTATTTTAAGGCCTGGTTCTAAGAATCCCTTTATTAACTAAGATACTATATAGTTTATCTAGGCTCTATAGCTAATATATATTAGCCTACTATAAGGGCTCTAATCTAAGTTATTTAACCTACTTAGTATATCTAAAGGTTAAGAGTTACTACTTATAATAGGGGCGTAAATACTTTATTAGAAATACTATAAGAAATTATTAAAACTATATATCTAGTTATTAATATTACTTACCTATTTATTAAATACTCTTCTAGACCCTCTATAACTAGTAAGTAAGGTCTATTTAAGATATTATTATATATAAGTATACTTTATATACTAAAGAAAGTTCCTTATACTTAATTTACTAACTACTTTTCTAGAATTAAATAATAACTTCTAATTATTTAGAGTCTTCCCTAGTATTAGTAAACTAGAAGTTATTTATATTAGGTATCTTATCTTACTATTTAAGGCTCTATATATATATACTAATCTAGTATAGAATTCTTAACTATAAGATACTTCCTATAAATATACTTATATATATAGGGGCTTATAAATTATTTCTATTTATAAATTTATAAAAATTACTAGCTTTAATAATAATAACTAAGAATTTTATAGAAAGTTAATTTACTCGTATATATCTAGTAGTTCTACTACTAATTATAATATAGTTAAAGGCTATATTCTATCTAGGTACTCTAAAGTAGGATTTAAGAAGACCTAGTAAAAGGAATAATATTATCTATATATAGATAATAGAAATAAGAAGTATAATTAGTAGGATAAAAATTAATTAGAGAAGTATTATCTTAGAGATTTATAGGTATTAATTATAAAATAGAAACTAAAAATATCTTTTTATTAACTCTAGTCTTTCTAATAAATATCCTAGAGTATAGCTATAGTCTATAAGTATTCTTTTAGGTTAATTAGGTAGGCTATAAGGTATAGATTCTAAAAGTATATTTCTAATAAGTATACTCTTATATCTCTTTAGTTATAAGGCTTAAGTAGTTTAAAAATAGTATACTATATAATATAGATCTAGTATAAGAGGGCGTTCTACGCGCTAAGCTCTAGAGTACTTAGTATAGCTCCCTCCTATATAATAGGGACCCTCTATAGTTTATACTCGGTAGACTATATATTAATATATAACTATACTACTTATACTATATATACTATCTTACCCCCTAATAGTTAGTAGCTTAGCTCTAATAATCTAAGGGTTATTAAATCTAAAGAGTATACTACTACTACCTAGCCTCGCGTACTATAGATAGCGTAATAAGCTAAAGTATACTAATAGTATATATTAATACCTACTAAGGGAATACTATTTAGCGTAAAAGAATATATTATATTTTAGCTTAGGGCTATAATACTAAAAATACTATAGATTACTTATTTTTAATTACTTTACTTTAGATTCTTAATACTTTATTTACCTAGGAATATAGACTAGGTAACTATAATAATAAGACGTTATTACTAACTACTACGCTACTACTATAATAACTTATATAGTAGCTATAACTATATTATATATAGTAACTATAATAATAAAATATTATTACGCTATTACTAGTAAGCTATATTAACTAGCTAATTAACGACTATTTCTTTTAAATATAGTACTATACTATAACTTGATATTATATTACTAACTACGCTAACTAAGGAATATTTAGTATAACTCTAATACTTTACTAAAGAGAAGGATAACCCTACTAATAAATTAAGGGCCCTAGATACTATAAGTAGCTAAGCTAGTATAGAACTAAATAAATTAGATACTATCTATACCCCTTTTAGGATATTAGTATAACCTTCTAAAGATCTCTATACTAACTTAAGTTATAGTATAGTAGCTTATATTATTTTTAGGAGATTAGATTAAGTATTACTAATTTTTAATATTAGAAATAACTACTATTATTAGAGTAGTAGTTAAGCTTTATAATCTACTATTAGTAGAAGAGTTAGTATAGAAAAGATACCTAAGTAATAAAGTATTACTAGAACTAGGTTATCTATACTACTAGTTATTTATAGTAGATAAAGTAATAGTAAAAGTAGTAGTAAAATAAGTAGTTGCTACTTTTAAAGTAGACCTACTACTATTAATAATATACTAGTTATATAGATATAAGTTAGATAGTTTACTATAAGGAAACTACCTAAGTTTACTAGTACTATCTATAATATCTAAACTAAAATAAGGTCTAACTATACGTCTATAAAGCCTATAGAGGTAGATATAAAGTAGAGAGTTAATAATAGTTAGTAAGTTATACTAATAAAGCCTTTAGAATACTATAGAATTACTTTAGTATTTCTTAATTAAACTAGCGCTAAGTAAACTAGGGATAGCGCTAAAAGTAGCCTTAATATAAGCTACTAATAATATTAACCTAGAACGTATAGTACTATTAGTTAAGGTTCTAGAGTACTAACCTACTCTAGTTCTAGCGCCCTTAGTCCTAGAGTCTCTAGTCCTAGTATTAGAGCGACCTCTAAAAGCCCCTTTAAAAGCCCTATATTATAAAGACTTATTACTACCTACTACCTCTAACTAATCTTAAAACCTCTTAATATAATAGAACTTAAAATAAGTATATAAAAGATAAGCCTATAATAGTACTATAGATAATATACTATATATAGTATATAGTAATATAAAAGTATTAGGAGAAGAAGTACTTTATAGTTACTATCTCTCCTTAGTATTACTACTATAGATAGTATAAGGTTAGATAATATAAGGTTAGATATTATAAGGACGACTATTATTTAGATATACTAAGCTCTCTAAAGTTTTCTTAATTCTAAGTAAGAATAATATAGTAATAGTAATAGCCTTAGACCTAGTATTACTTAGTATAAAGTTTTTAAAATCAAGAGGACGAGGACTAAGCTTAGTATAAAGGATTTAATACTAACTACCTATCTATATAGTATAGTAATATAACGCTAATATTAATATAGTAAGATATCTAATAGGAGTAGTAGGTAAATACCTAATCTAAGGCCCTAAAGAAAGAATATATATAGTACTAGAAAGCTTAGTAATAGTAGAAAGAATAACTATATACTTAGATACTAGTAGACTATAAATAGATAAGTTTTAAGGAAAGTTTAAAATTATATAGGCTACCCTAGATATATAAAACTACTATAGTAGAGATATTAGAGAAAGTATAGTAAGAATAAACGAAATCCTACTTACTATTCTTTAGGCTATAAAATAAGACCTAACTACTCTATAACTAGTATTATAGGTAGTACTACTTACTATAGTACTAGTCGCTACTCCTATAGCGTACCTATAAGTAACTATCCTACTACTATAAATATAGGTACTAGTATAGTCTATATAGATCCTACTAGTATATACTAGGTATAGTATATAGAGTAAGAATAGTAGTTAGATAGTTCTATATTACCTATAGGAGTAGTCTTAATCTTACTAACTCTAACTATTCTAGTAGGAGTAGTCTTAGTCTTACTAACCCTAACTATTCTAGCTACCTTAGTAGTCCTAATAACCTCTATAATCTTACTTAGTACTTTAACTTTAATACTCTTAGTAGACTTACTTAGTACCTTTATAAGAGATAACTCTACTAAGTATATATATAAGGTTCTCTCTATAGTTACCCCTTTAACTAGTATAGTAGTAATAGTAGTAGTAAAATAAGTAGTACTATACCTAACTATTAATACTACTAGTATAGCTAGGCCCTCTTCTAGCTCTAACTAAGAAAGTAACTTTCCTATACTAAAGCTATTATCTACCTATATATACTATAATAAGCTAATAGTAGAGATATAAAAAGTATACTAGTAGTAATATATAAAGATATTAACTACTAGTACAACTAATAGTACCTTATAAAAATAAGCTACTTTACTAAATACTCTAATAACTAGTAATATACCTACTAGCTTACCTATAATTAATATAGCTAATAATATATAGTAACTAAATACTAATATAGCTATATTAGTAGTAAATATTTTAGTAGCTACTAATACTTTAGTAGCTAGCGCCTTAGTAGCTAATATACTAGTAGCTACTAAAACTTTCGTAGCTAGCGCCTTAGTAGCTAATATACTAGTAGCTAGTACCTTAGTAGCTAGCGTCCTACTAGCTAGTATTTTAATAACTAGTATTCTAGTAGCTAGCCTTTTAGTAGTTAACCTTTTAATAACTATAGTTATAACTAAGTATTACTCTAGTATAATACTATACTATCCCTCTAGCTTATACTACGCTAACTCCTTTTATAATAGCGTAACTACTCCTAGCTTAATTATATATTAAAAATATAGTATTATAAGACTATAGAGATAGATATAAATCTATAGTACTAATTACTATAGAAATTAAGGCTAAATATAAACGAGCTAAATAATAGGAGGTAGAGACTTTCGCTTTAATATAAAGGATATTAGTTTCTTTAACCTAAACGTAAGAATAGTCGACGATAATAGAGTTTATATATATTTCGGTAAGATAATATATAAGTATATCTATAGTTTCTTAGAAGTAGTAAAAGTAGCGACTATAATTCTACTAGACTATATCGTTCGCGTATATCTCTAGAAATACCTAGAGATAGATATATTAGTATAGTACTAATACTAGCTTCTAAAAAGTAGTAAATAATTTATAATAGTAGGTAAAGGATTAGAGAACTAGACTAAGCTACTTATAGATAAGTTTATAAGGCCTAAGTTAGAAGTAGGATAAGAGCTTGTAGTAATAAAGTTTACTATATAAGACTTAGTTATAGGTAAGTTAATTATATTATTTATAGTAATAGTAGCGCGAAATCTATAGGAATAGGGCTATATAGACTCTACCTATAATAAGAGATTCTAGATAGATTATATCTATAGTAAGCTAGATACGAATATTAAGCTCGTAATAGCTAATCTAACTAATAACCCTATAATATAATATAATAAGTTTATCTAACTACTTAAAGCCTAAGCTAAGGTACTAAAGGAGTAGGTACCTAAAGGTTAGTACTAACCCTATACTAGATAAGGATAGGGATAGCGTTAATATTCTAGTTAGTAATCTACTAGCTATTAAGCTAGTAGTATACTAACTAATATATATTAACTACTATACCGCTCTTATAATATATTAAATTTCTAGTTATAGCTAAATATAAGACCTAATAACTAATAGTAAGAATACTTAATATTCTAGTATAGAGTTATATTTCTACGTAGCTAGATAGGGAATTAGGTAATAAAATACCTAAGGATAGTATATTTATAGCGTAACTAATAATAGTAGGGATAATAATATAGTAGTAAAATTAATACCTCTAGTACTAAAATAGAAATATACCTTAGTAACGTAGTAGAGGACTACTATAGTAGCGCTAATACCTATAAGGTAGTTTTATTATTTCTAAAGAGTATTCCTAAAACGCTAATAACTATACTAATACCTATACTAATAATAGTAAAATAAGCTATTTTATTAACTAGTAGTAACCTATACTAATAGAAGGATATAATAGTAGAAATAAATAAGATATTAACCTAGCGTACTATAGTAATAAATATATAGTAATAAGTATAAGGATACTCGCGATATACTCCTAATATAGGAGCTAATACTACTATAGGCCGATTAGGTTATAGTAATATTACTATAGTTAGAAGTTAGAGATACTCCTATACTAATAGCCCTTTAAGCGTAGTAGTTTATAAATAAGATAACTAGCTTTAGAAGCTATTAATAGGATAATTAGGCTAAAGGAAGAAGGTAAAGAATAGTTTAATACTAAGAAGATATTATACGCTATAGGTATACCTAAGAGAATATTAGTACTTATATAAGACTTATTTAGTAACTAGAATAAGTTAAGATAATAGAAGCTATAATTAAGATAGAAAGGCCTATATTAAGTATATAAGTATACTTATTAGGTTAGTACTAGCTTATAGACTTAGATAGTATAATATTTAGAAGTTATACTCTAGGTACTAGGATAGTAGAGTTTTACTAAAGAAGCTAATAGGAACTATTAGATATTCTAGATAAATTAATACTTAAACTAAAGGATATAGAAATAAGGAATAAGGAAGTAGGAAGCTTATAGAAAAACGTAGAGCTATCTAAAAGACTATCTAAAGAACTATTACTAGCTAAACTAATTTTTAGGTACTAAAGTTAATATATATAAGAAAAATATAGGTAAGACTTACTAAACCTAATAATAACCTACTAGCTATAAGTAGTATAAATCTTAGCTTAGAGGGTAGAGTTTAATCTAGTAGACTTTAAGTTCTTTAAAATAGAGAGTTAGATAAAGGGGAAGGATCTTAGCTAAGAGATAGCTAAACTTTAAAGAGGGGAGGAGTTATACTAGGTAGAAGTTATAAATAAAAGAGAGAGTTAGTAATAGAAAAGAAAAACTAGAAATAACTTTTATAATTACCTAAGAGTAATACTAGTAAGAAAATAAAAGTTTTACTTCTAGAAACCCTACTAAAGAACCTTTAGATACTAGTAAATCCTAATAAAAAGATACTATTACCTTTACTAATTATTATTATTATTATTATAAGGAGGTAAGTTAGTAGATAGCTAGTCTATATTAGGATAAAACCTAGGTAGCTAATAGTAATAGGTACTAGGTCTCTAACTACTACTAAAAGTATTCTAATTTAAAGGCTACTAAATATAAGGTAGTAAACTAAGAAAAAAAGGAGTAGGTAGAGAAGAGGTAGGAATAGGAGACTAAGGAGGAAGAGTAGAAGAAGTAGAGGAACCTAGGCCTAAATAGCTAAAATAATTATAAACTAGTATAGAGATATTTTAAGTAGAGGATAAGCTCTAGATATATAGAGAAGAATTAGTAGGAAGGTAGTAAGGAGTAGGAGTACTAGAAAACTTAGAAATATACCTATAAGTACTTCCTAAACTCTTACCTAGATTAGAGTAGCCTATATTAGACTTTAAGTCTAAAGAGTAAGAGAGGCGAGAAGGTATACTCTATAGGAACTAAGGAGTTAAGAGAGAGTAGGAGGTAGTAGGTATACTATAGATAGTAGAAGGTAAACCCTAAGAAGAGAGTAAAGAGAAGAGATTAAGAAGAGTAAAATATATTAGAGAACTACTAGTAGAGTAGTATAGGAGAGGAGAAGAAGGACTAAAGAGGCTAGAACTTATAGAGGTACTCTTAGAGCTTAAAAGCTAAACTATAGGCTAAGTTCTAGTATTTTACTAGAGAAGACTATAAGGATCTTAAACTTAAGTATAACTTATACTACTCCTAGTAGAACTAATATAACTTAGCTTAGAAGGAGATAGACTTAGAGAATTATACTAAAAATCCCTAAAACTATTATTATTAGAAGACTAAGATAAAGGTAAGCCTAGAGCCTAATAAATATACTAATTATCTAGCTAAGAAAAAACTATAGGTAAGAAATTATTAGACTTACTCTTAGAGATAATATAGCCTTAGAGATACCTACTATAGGTAACTTAGTAGAAAATATTATTAGTAAGGCTCTAAGGATAATTAATAGGTAGATTATTACTATTACTACTATTATTCTTACTCTATATTATTAGATAAGCTCTAAACCTATTTAGGTGTACTAACTTACTAGATATTATAGAAGGATATCTATAGGCTTCTTAGTAAGTAGGAAAGATATTATAGTAAACTAGATACTAAATATTAGCTATAATATTATTATAAGTAAGGCTAGCTATAATAGGTTAGCTAGAAGATTAAGTAGGTACTAGAGTAATAGTATTAGAGTAGGCTCTCTCCTATTTAAAGAGCTTAGTAACTTAATAATAGCCCTTAGTAAACCTATTAACCCTTAAAAGGGCGTACTCTTACTTTACTACTAAGAAAATAGAAAATATTAGTAAAAGGAAGCTCTAAGGGGCTATCTAAATAAAAGAGAAGAAATATTAAGAAATAATTTATAAAGTCTATAGATATAACCTTATATATAATAATAAATATAAGACCTATTAAGATAGGTAAAGTATTTTTATTATAAAAAACTAAATAGCTAATACCTTTATAAATATATAAGGAGTAGCTATAGTTCTCCTTATTCTTAGAACTTTAAGCTATAACTCTATTAGAGCCTAGTAATAGTAAGCCTAGTAATAAAGCTCTATAAGGGCTTATAGTTTTTTAGGCCTACTAGCCTATATAAACTATAACTTTATAATAGGCTTATATCTACTAAAGATCTATAATTAAGAATAAATTCTAAGAGTATATAGCTTAAGTAGCCTTAGTATCCTAGGCTAGTATAGCTTTATCCTTAAAAGAGTAAGCTTAGTAGTAAAGCTAGTAAAATAGGAACTAAGTCCTCTCTACTATAGTAAAATAGTAATCTAAGTTAAGAGAGTAAATATTATAGAGGCTACTCTACTAGTAATACTACTATAGTAGAGTACTATAATATTCGACCCGCGTAAAAAGGGGACGAATAGTTATAAGAGAGAACCGAGTACTAAGAGCTTATAAGTAAAAGGGTAGAGGAGGTAGATAGTTACGTAGGTAGGTAATTAACCTCGATACTAAAGACTAATAAATTACTATACTCTATAACTACTATCTAATAAGTTATTAGATAGTAGATCTCTAGTTCGCGGAGCTATACTATATTATATAGGTAAGTGAACTAGAGAGCGTACTTAGCTAATAAACTCTCTAATTATAGGCTAATAGACCCTTAGAGCTTAGAAGAGCGTTAAATATATTAAGGCGTATTTATATAGTATAGGAAGAAATAATACTATAAACTAGGAGTTCCTAATCTAGATCTCGCGATTATAGGCTAATAGGCCCTTAGGCTCTAGAAGAGTGTCGAGTATATAATACTATAATACTACTACTACTACTTATTAAGATAAGTAAGAGTAAATTTATAAATAAAGGCTAGTAGTTAATTTAGATCCCTCTTATTAAAGAACTTAAGGATTCTATCTAATAAGTTATAGAGTAGCTTATAAGTAACTAGCTAATTAAAGAAATATAAGATAACTAAGAATTCTAGCTATTAGTTAATATCTAAAGGCTTATAAGTAAGATAACTAAGAACTTACTACTCTACTAAAGGTAGTATATTATAGAAATTAAGTAGGAGAGACTACTCTTAACCTAATAATACCTAGAAGATAATCCTCTTAGGTTCTAAGGCGGCTTTAAAGGATTATTACTATTATAACCTTATTAGCTAATTCTACTAGCTATATAAGAACTAGGCTAGTAATTAATAGTAGCTATTATAATAATAGTAAGGCTAAAACTAAAGTAGAGGCTAAGAGTAAGATAGAGGCTAAGAGTAAGGTAGAAGTAGAAGCTAAAGTAGGAAAATTAAAATAAAGGCTAGAAAGTATAGTATAAAGATAAAGTTAGAAGAACTTAAAGAAAAGAGAAGTAGGCTATAGCGCGAAAAACTAAGGATTAAATAGGCCTATAAGAGCCTAAAAAGACTCTTAAGCCTTACCTATATAATAAATATAAATAGACTAAGAGCTTAATACGCTACTTACTATTAAGAGCTTAGGTAAGAGATAACTAAGAGCTAAAACGTATAACTAGCTAATAGTAGCTTCTATAAAAGGCTATAGAAAATACTAATAGAAAGGTAGTAAGTAAAAATAAGAGAAACTAAAGAGCTTAAGTAAGAGAAGAATCTAGGTAAAGAAGTATAATAGTTATTTAGAAAATACCTATAAGAAGCTAATAAAAGAGAAAAACTTATAGACCCTACTATTTATATTATTAAAAGAGAAAAAAACTTAAAAAGTATATATAAATAAACCCTTAGATACTAAATTATAACGCGCTTAAATATTAAGAAGGATCTCTTTCTAATAACTTAGAAGTATAAGCCTACTCTATACTTATTTAGCTATACTAATATACCTCTAATTAAGGAATTACTACTATAAGGGTAGTAATAGTATACTTTAAAAATTAAAAATATAAAGAAGGAAAAGAATAGATAATTAAAGGAGAGAGTAGATACTATATTATAGAGAGTACGTATAAACCCTTAGACTCTAGATTAGAAACTACTAAGTAAGCCTCTAATTAACTACTACCTTTAAAAATAAGACCTACTATCTATACTCTAACTAGTTACTACTAAGAAACCTTAGATATAAGGAAAGAAGTACTAAGGGTTTAGTAGAGTAGAAGGAAATAATATTAAGAGGTATATTAACTCTTTTCTTAGTATTAATACTAGTAGTAAGTTACTACTTAAGCTTTTAAAGTATTAAGAGGATTTTACTAAAGCTTAAGGGGATAAAGCTCTTAAGAGGGGAGAAGGTATATAGTAGAGTACTATAATATTCGGCCTACGTAAAAAGAGGATAAATAGTTATAAGAGAGAACTAAGTACTAAGAGCTTATAAGAAAAAGGGTAAAGGAGATAGATAGTTACTTAGGTAGGTAATCGACCCTAATACTTAAGACTAATAAATTACTATACTCTATAACTATAATCTAATATACTATTAGATAATAGATCTCTAGTTCGCGAAGCTATACTATATTATATAGGTAAGTAAAGTAGAGAGCTTATTTAGCTAATAAATCCTCTAGTTATAGGTAAATAGGCCCTTAGAGCTTAGAAGAGCGTTAAATACATTAAGGTATATTTATTTAACCTAGGAAGAAATAATACTATAAACTAGGAATTCCTAATCTAGACCTTATAATTATAGACTAATAGGCCCTTAAGCCCTAGAAGAGTATTAAGTATACCTAACTATAATAGTACTTATATACCTATTAAGTACGAGATAGAGAGTACTTTAACTTAAAGGAGGTAACTTACTTTAAGTAGCTAGTAATACCTCTTTTACTAATAATACCCTAAATAGAAAGAGCTTCTAAGAATATATAATTAAACTATTTAATAGTCTTATTATATAGAGAGCTAATAAATAAGATACTATTACTATATTAATAACTAAAGCTAAATTACTAGCTCTATCTTAAGTAGCTAAAGAAGCTATCTTTATATTATAATTACTAGATAAGCTAAAGGTTAAACTACTAATAAGCTATATTACTATCTAGTATAATAATACTTAAATAATCTAGCTTATTACTAAAGAATTAGCTAAACTCTAAACTAAACTAAGATACGTTAATATTTATAACTACTAGCTAAGGTAAGAGGTATTAGCTAGTTGAATTAAAGTAGTATATACTCTATTAATAGAGATAATAACTAATAGATTTACTAAGATACTTTTAGAAAATAAGTAGAAGAGTTTCTTAACCTAACTTAGACTAGTAGAAGTATAGGAATACTAGATTATATATAAAGTACCTCTTAATAAAATCTAAGCTTACTTAAATAACCTTATACTTACTTAATAAGTTCTAGCTTACTAAAGGCTTACTAAGCTAAAGGAGTATATTAGATTTATAGGTAATTTAAAGTTAAATTTAGTTATCTACTACTAGAAGAAAGCGTTATTATAAGACTATCTAAGACTATATCTAAGATTATAGCTAGTATAGCTAGTATAGCTAGTATAGCTAGTATAGCTAGTATAGCTAGTATAGCTAATATAGCTAGTATAGCTAATAAGGCTAATATAACTAGTATAGCTAATATCTAATAGCTTATAGTATTATAGATAAGTTACGTAGAAATAGTACTATTAAATAACTATATTAAGCTAGCTTAACTACTTAATAAGAGATAATAGATCTCCTCTCTCTAAACTAAAAGACCTTAATAAGCTTAGTAGAGATAGATATATAAACTAGTAGAAAGTATAGTAGATAGAATTAGTAGAGATTAATTAATTACTTCTATTAATTAATAACTCTATTATAATAGTTAATTATTATATACTTTATTCCTATACTATATACCTATTAAAAATCTATCTTAAATCTAATACTATACCTATACCTAGAGCCTATATAACTCTAACCTAACCTAACCTAAAGCTAGTATTAACCTAGTAAATTTAGGTTAGGTTAGATTAGGTTATTACGTAATCTAACCTAACCCTAATCTAACCCTTACCTATTTACTAGCCTAAGTATAATTCGTATTTATTAGGCTCTATTACTTTATTCTAATATACCTTTACTACTACCTATACCTTATAATAACTATAGTAATTCTCGTTTTAATAATATTAATAATATCTCTAACTACGTAGCGAGAACTATTCTATAATAAGAAAAACTATAGGTACTTAGACTTTAAAGTAGTAATAACTCTTTCTTATATCTAGGTATCTATATTAATTTAGAGGTTATATACTATAGCTATTCCTAGATATCTAGAACTCTTTCTATCTAAAATTATATTATATATTATTACTATCGCGCCTATTTTATAGGAAGTCTTATTCTTTAGTAAAATAGTATTTCTTTCCTATAGTACTACTATTAAACTCTTACTACTTTATAATACTTATAATAGTATTATCTAACTCTTAGAACCTTACTATAATACTTAGGAGTTATTACTAGCCTTATACCTACTATTATACTTAAATTTATATAGGGTTACTATTCTAGTTAGTACTTCTAACTAGAATAATTACTAGTCCTAGCTAGTATAAAATAGCTATATAATTATTATAGCTATAGTTTACTATACTATTATAAGGAGATAGTTACTTAGTAAAGCTTTTAGCTATACTAATAGTATAAGTTAATTAACTCTTTCTTAAAGACTAAGTTTTAATAAGATAAGATTATATTCTATACTATATACTCTTCTACTATTCCTTCCTCCCTATAATATATATACTTTTACTATTACTCCTTCTACTAAGCTTTTATACTTATTTTATAAAGAGGTTAGAGTACTTTAGTAGTACCTTTAGTACTAGTATAAACCTCCCTAACTTTAGAGCTTAGCTATATTAAGCTCTATACTAATAATTATAAATATATAAAATAAGGAAAATAAAGTCCTATTCTTTACTCTTTATTTAATATACTCTTATAAATACCTAGTTATTCCTATCTAAATCTTATCTCTTCTTCTCTTTTACTTTATTTCTCTTAAATTAGTATAAACTAGTAGTAGAAGGCCTTAATTCTAACTAAGAGGTCCTAATAAAAGTAGAGTAGGTAGAGTTAAGTAATCTAGTTATTATAGGTTAGAGCTAAGTTACCTATTTAAAGAGAGTAGACTACTCTCTTATTCTTTAAGATAGTAGTAAGAGATTAGTTCTATAACTACTAGGCCTAAGAGTTAGTAATTTCTAAAGAGGTAGAGTCTTAGATTTATAAACTAATATAGTCCTAAACTTAGGTATTAGACTTCTAATAATAGAAGAAGTAAGAGTAGAAGGTATAGAGTTTCTTATAGTATTCTTCTTATTAGAGAGAAAGTACTATAACTATAGTTATTCTAGAGAAGTCTTTTATTCTACTTAACTATTAAAATCCTACTACTTTTCTTCTTAAGAAAGATATTTACTATTATTTATAAAGTAAGACCTATTAGGAATACCTTACTCTTAATCTACTCTATAGGCTTCCTTCTTATAAAGCTTAATAATAGGCTAAAGTTTCTTTACTTTCTTAATATACTCTTTTTAGATCCTAGTAGCCTAGTTAGCTAGATAGTCTATATTTATAACTAGTTTATTATATAACTCCTACTATATAAGAGATAAGTCCTAGTATACTAGTCCTATAATAGCTTTTAAGATCTATAATATAGAGTTATATAGAAGATCTATAGAGAAGAGCTAATTTACTCCCCTATATCTATTAGGATAACTAGATAGTATTTAAGGACTAAGAAGGAGAGTAGTATTAGTAGCTATTAGTTCCTAGTATAACTCTATTTTAAGATTCTCTATTATTTTTATATTATCTTATACCTTTATATACTAAGGTAGTATAGTATAATACTCTATAGTAGTAGGGCCTATTAATCTATAATATAGTAGAGGATTAAAGATTTAAACCTCTCTTATTATATATACTTATTTAATCTATTTAACTTTAAGGTAATAGGAGGAGAACTCTAGCTTCTAATTAATTCTATCTATAAAATAGATTTTACCTAAGATTACCTTAAGAGGTATAATAATTTATTAATTAAAAAGGATATAAATAGTAGATAGAGAGCTAACTAAGGGAAGAAGTTTAGCTTTTCTATATACGTATTCCTTAGTACCTTATACTAGGCCCCTTTAGGACTAGCCTCTATACTAGGCCGAAAGGGGAAGGAAGAGTAAAAGAAAGAAAGTAAAAGAAAGAAAGTAAAAGAAAAGAAAGAGAGGAAATTAAGAGATAGTTAAGTACTATCTCTTCCTACTCTCTTATAGTAACTAAGTAAGAGACTTAATAATTTAAAGGTTAGATTATTTTTAATTAAATTATAAGATAGACTAGTTATATAGAGGTATATAACGAAAAAGAAGTAATTAATTTTTTAGTCTTTTTTAAAGTACTATATCTTTATAACTATATAAGCTAGAAATAAAATAAAATATTAGTTTTATAGAGAAAAAGGTAAATTTTAATTTTTTAATAAAAAAGTAGTATTTATCCGTACGTAGTAACTCTTACTATTACGTGCTATAGAGTACGTGTAGTAAGAGCTACTAGAAAAGGGGTAACTAGATATATAGGCCTATAGCCCATACGTCTAGTTCCCCTATATAGATCTTAGATCTATCGTACGTAGAAGAATAACTATAAATTATACCTTTACTTAAGAGAATCAACTTAAATACTATATAATATTATATAAAGCTTACTATATACTTTCGCGCTATAGAGGAAGCCTATAAATACTAATTAGTAGGTAATTAACTTTATCTATAAATTAGCTAAGTAAAGATAGAGTTAAACCTTCTAGTAGAAGTTAGTCTCTATTTCGTACGTATCCTAAATAGAAATAACTAGGGATAAGAAGATCGATTACTAAACTATATAGACTGAAAATACTTATAGATCGTATCTAGAGATAGAGTATATAAGTTATCTAAGACCTTATATAGAATAATAGGAGATAGTATATAACTTATATAAATAAATAATAATATACTATACGATTAAAACTAGATAGTAAAAACTATCTAAATACTATCTAAATAAGACACCTAGTCTAGACCTATAAGCTTATATAGGAACTACTAAGATATAATAGAAGATAAAGAATAATAAGAAGATATAGTAAGAGGTATAAATATATCTATATAGACTCTCTAGAAAGAGGTAAAGTTAGAGTATTAGATAGACTTAATTAATATATCCAACCTAATAATAGAGTAACTAGCTTTATTTACTAAATATACACTATATAAACTACGGGTTATAAGCCTTATAGGCGAAGAGTTCCTCTAATTATTTATTAAAGACTTTAATAAATAGATAGAGGATTACTAGGACTAAATTAGCCACGCGTTCTATAGGGAGCTACTAGCTATACTAGGTAGTAAAGGGATAAATATACTCTTAAAGCTAATAATTCCTAGAGTAGGAAGCTATACGACCTAACCTAGGAGAGGTATATATTAGGAGATCTAATTATAATTCCTATATAGATAAACCTAACTATAAGAATAGAGACCCTATATAAAGATATTAAAGGTAAGAAACCTTAAGTAGTATATATAGAGCTAGTAGAATTAAACCTATAGGCGACTATACTATTAAGATAACTATCTCTAATACTAGCGCTATTACTACGCTTACCTATCCCCTATACGACTAAGGTAAATATACTATTATATTACTAGTAGGATTAGTAGCCTACCTAATATATACCTACTAAGGTATACTAGTAAACGATAATACCCTATAATCTATATAAATTACCTCTAACTTAAGCCTATACTAATAATAAACTACTACCTAAGAAACTTATCTAATTCTAGAAGGTATAGAAGAAGGATAATAACTATATAGGGAAACTATATAATATCTTTTAGATAAAACTAGGATCTTTATTAAACTATACTAGAGATTAGATATTAATAAAGTATAATATCTAAATATCTTTCTAGATATCCTAGAAGGTCGTATAAATATATATTATATATATAGTATAGGCCCTAGCTATAACTAGAAATACCTATACGAAAAACTAGATAACTACTTTAATACTAATATTAACTATAACTAGTACTAGACTAACTAGATAATAATATCTTTTATATAATATAAATATAAGAACCTAACTCTAAACCTATATAAAGTCCTAGAAATTATAATTAATAAGCTAACCCTTGTATAGAGGGTACTTAGATAGGATTTTTAGGGGGAAGTCCCCCTATATACTATAGTAGTACGAGCTTACTAAGGCTAACTAGAACTAGAGTAAGCTATATTCTTAATTAAGCTAATATATAAAGTACTATTTAGTAATCTATAATCTATACTTTAGATTATAATAGATAGATAGGTAACCTAATACTTATAAGAGCTAAAGGAAGTATAGTATATAGATTAATAGTATACCTTAATACTATATATAGGATACCTAGGTAGTAGTAGTAGAGAGAATAAACCCTCTTCCTTTATAAAGAGAATAGGAGTATCTTCTATATAAGGAAAATAATAATATAATAGACCTTCTAGGTAAACTCTAAAGTATTACTTTATTTACTATAAAGAGGGATATTAGTTATTAAACTATCTACGCATAGATAGGTTAAGAGCTAGATACTAATATATTAGCTCGTACGAAGAATTCTATAGTAATACCCCTTTATAAGAAGATATAATAGCTTATATTATAAGCTTTAAATAAGTATCTAATAGTAAAGTAGATAATAAGACTATATAAGAGGATAAGTAGGAATTAGATTATAACTAAGATAATAGTAACTAAGCTATCTACTATCTAACTTCTACTATATATCTTTATTATATAACTAGTAAAGATATATATAGTATAGATATATAGTATTAAGTAGACTAGTTTATACTAGATAGAAGATACTATATAATATACTAAGGCGAACTATAGGATACTAGTGTAGTAATAATCTTAATAGTTAGTAAAATATAGCTAGAGGTATATATATATAAGAACCCTCGCACGAAGATAGACTAGACCCTAGGAATAAGTAATATTAGCTTAGAGGATAGAACCTAAAGAGATTACTAGGAACTATATATATTACTAACCTAGTAGGAATAGTTATATACTACGTACTAGATACTCCTATACTATTCCTACTATACCTAGTAGATACTAATCGCTAGGCGCGTACTTTAATAATATATTAAATATTATTATATAAGGATAGTATAATAGTCCCATTGTACATAAATAGGGATACCTATTCTTTAATATTAGTAAGGAAGAAACTACTTCCTTCTTTATAGAAATAGAACTATAATACCTATATCGTAGATTTAGATACCTATATATAGAATAACTTTATAAGATACTTATAGAAGTAGGCTATAAAGTAGACGCCTCTATACTAAAGGTAATCTAGAAGTTCTACTACTTCTATTAATAATAAGGACCTTACTATAAAGGTTTAAATTTATAATTAAGGATAACTTATACTTTAACTATAAGATTATCCTTAATATCGCACGAATTAGTAATAAGGATATACTATATATTATTAATATAGATATAGCGTTCTAAGTAGTAATATTCTTAAAGTCTATATCTATATAAGATACCTAGGAGGTACTATATAAGTACTAGATTAATACCTACTAAGGACCCCTAGATTATATTATATATAACTAGGAACTAACTTTACTATAGAAGAGTTTAGGACCTATATAAAGATTATTAGTATAGAATATAGATAAATACTAGTAGAAGTATACTAGGTAGTAGGAAAGATTAAACGCGTATATATACTACTAAGGCGTACGTTTAATATCCTAAGAGTAGAATTAGATAGTAGTATAGATAATAAGCTATCCTATAAATAGTAGTTAAAGCCCTTAATAATATAGCTAGCCTAAATAGGCTTATACTAACGCTACTAGTCTTTAGAACCTACCTAAGGATTAATATTAACTTACCCCTATTACCTAAGATAGTATAAAGAGTAAATACTATATATAAGGCTATAAGAATACTTAGGAATAAGAGGGTAAGAGTAATATTAACCGTATAATTAATACCTATAATAGTATAAAGTTATATAAGATTCTAAACCTCCTACTTAACTCTAAGATTATAGTTTAGAGAGAGAAAGGTAGATAGATAGGCCTATATAAGCTTAAAGGTATTAAAGGTAAAAATATAATAGTTAAGCTTAATAATAGACTAGTTATATTTAGATATACTTAAGCTAAACTATACTACTAACTACTTAGCTATAAAAGCTATATTATATAGAAGAACTAGCTAACCTAGATAAGCTACTCCTACTATAGGTTAAACTACCCTATATAGCGCGCGTAGAAGACCTAAAGAGTATATAATAAGAGGCTAAAACTACCTATAAGAAGGAGTAAGAACCTTCTAGGAATAAACCTTAGTAGTAGCTATAGGTATACTATAGCCTATAGGGGTAAAAGAGGTAACCTTTATAAGGAGAGGAGAGATTAGATAAAGAGGATATACTAGAGAGAGGAGCTATATAGTAAGGAAAAGACTATATAGGAATACTAAGGCGCTATACGTATAAGCTAAGTAACTATAACCTAGGAAAAGAGGAAGACCTAGAAGTATATATAGTAATATATATAGTTATTCCTTACCTAGAAGAAGAAGAATAACTATAAGTTAGTAGTTAAACTACGCGAAGAAGGAGTAATAATAATACTAGAGTACCTTTAAAGAATCTAATTATATAGAGATAGATATACTTATCTCTAATAGTATATTTAAAATCCTCTACCTTAATAAAAATAAGTACTATAGTAGGATCTTTAACCTCTAACTTATATAGAGATTAAAGGAAAGATAATATAACTATATAAGAAATCTAGGCTAGTACTTATAGGCTACTTAGATACTAGTAAGGAGGAAATCCTTACTTAGTCTCTAATAATCTAGTAGATAAGCTAGAGACTAATACTAGTAATAGGCGATTACTAATAGCTATATACGGGATATACTATAAGCTTAGGGATATTACTTAAGCCTATATATAATTAAAGGATAAACTTCTCTATACTATACGTAAAACCCCTAAAGGAACTATAGAACTTATTCCTACTAAATACGATCCTATATATTATATAACTACTATATAGTATAGTAGAATTAGGCCTATATTAGTTTAAGACCTATTATAACTATTATAAGGATAAACTAAGAATAAGAACTTTATTATACGACCTATATCTATTAATTATAGATAAGGGATAAAGTATATTTAGGATTACTAGTCTATAAATAGATAATATAATTAGTATTATTACTCTAGCCTTTGTATAGAAAGAATAAGAGGAACTAGATAAAGTAAAGTTTTATACGAAACTAAAGATAATCCTATCTAAAGACTAACCTATTAAATTTAATAGAGAGAGAATTATAATAGTATAAGATAAGATTAAACTTATATAGAAAGGATAAACTAGTAACCTCTATATAATAGACCTAATAGTATAAGATACTACTTAATAGTATATCGTATAGAGAGCTAAGGGTATATATATTATATTAGTATACTAACTAGAGGTAGTATTTAACCTATTAGTAGCTATATAGATAATAGTACTATCTATAGAGGATATTAATGCCCTTAACGTACGACTTTAATAGTAAATTAATAACCTAGAAAGAGGCCTAACATTTATTCTACTATAGCTAGATTATGCGAAACTATTTATCTTTATAGATAGATTATTTGTAAATAATAAGGACCTTAGCTCCTAGATTAGATTTATTATTATCCTAGTAATAGAACGCCGTACGAAGGTGTCGGATTTTAGATGGGTTTTTAATGGGTGCACAGTATGGGAACAAGGTGTGTGATAAAAGACTGTGATAAATGATGCAGCAAATAATTGATTGATTGTCTGCAAACGCTCTCAATTGTTATCCATTGATGTTCTGCTTTGATAGAGGTGATTGATTGATCTCTCTATCTACTGCGCTTTCCACCAGTTTATATATCCATCTCTGCTGAGCTTGTTGAGGTCTCTCGGTTCGGAGGGCGGAGATCCATCATCTCTTGTTGAGTAGTTGAGCCAGCTCAACGCAGTTATTCGATGGTACCGGTTCTGCGCAGCTCATCTATGACGCTATGAGCCATCGGGCTCCGGCTACACTGGCTGTGTTGGCCATGCCGGCTGTGATCTCGGTCATGGTTCCGGATAGTCTTGTGATGACTGAGTTCGATCTCAGATCACTAGTGGCGCTAGTGGCGCTAGTGGCGCGCGTGCGCACGTGCCTATCTCGATCGCCATCTCGATCTCATGCGCTCATCTGGCAGTAGATGACTAAGTTCGACCTCAGATCACCTGCAAATCTGATACACCCCTTCAGCTTGGCAAGCCTTTAGTAAGCTGGAACTCATTAGGTGAGTGTAAGGTCGTTTGGAGTTTAGCTAGTCCTTTAGTAACGAGCTAGATTGTTTGAGTATTATTGCACTGGATTGTGATAGAGCTTATTGGTAGTTTGATCTGTTTGGCTGGTTATATAAGCTTATTTGCAGTTTAATCTGTTTGGCTGGTTGTATGAGCTTATTCTGCTTCTTTGAAAAACTCGCCTATTAGATGATTAGATTTGATGTGCTAGAGTAGCGCAGTTCTCCTCTTTAGAGAGAGATACTGCAGTAGTAATCGCTTCTAGGCTTCTAGGATTAACCTGTTTTTAGTTTGCTAGAGCAGCGCAGTTCTCCTCTTTGAAGATAGAGATACTGCAGTAGTGATCGCTTCTAGACTTCTGGGATTAACCTGTTTTTAGTTTGCTAGAGCAGCGCAGTTCTCCTCTTTGAAGATAGAGATACTGCAGTAGTGATCGCTTCTAGACTTCTGGGATTAACCTGTTTTTAGTTTGCTAGAGTAGCGTAGTTCTCCTCTTTGAAGATAGAGATACTGTAGCAGTGATCGCTTCTAGACTTCTAGGATTAGCCCGATTTGGTTTATTAGAGTAGCGCAGTTCTCCTCTTTTAAGAGAGAGATACTATAGTAGTGATCGCTTCTAGACTTCTGGGATTAACCTGTTTTTAGTTTGCTAGAGTAGCGTAGTTCTCCTCTTTGAAGATAGAGATACTGTAGCAGTGATCGCTTCTAGACTTCTAGGATTAGCCCGATTTGGTTTATTAGAGTAGCGCAGTTCTCCTCTTTTAAGAGAGAGATACTATAGTAGTGATCGCTTCTAGACTTCTGGGATTAGCCTGATTTAGTTTGCTAGAGCAGCGCAGTTCTCCTCTTTGAAGATAGAGATACTGCAGTAGTGATCGCTTCTAGACTTCCGGGATTAGCCCGATTTGGTTTGCTAGAGCAGCGCAGTTCTCCTCTTTTAAGAGAGAGATACTGTAGTAGTGATCGCTTCTAGGCTTCCAGGATTAACCTGGTTTTAGTTTGCTAGAGCAGCGCAGTTCTCCTCTTTGAAGATAGAGATACTGCAGTAGTGATCGCTTCTAGACTTCCGGGATTAGCCCGATTTGGTTTGCTAGAGCAGCGCAGTTCTCCTCTTTTAAGAGAGAGATACTGTAGTAGTGATCGCTTCTAGGCTTCTAGGATTAACCTGGTTTTGGTTTGCTAGAGTAGCGTAGTTCTCCTCTTTGAAGATAGAGATACTGCAGTAGTGATCGCTTCTAGACTTCCGGGATTAACCTGTTTTTAGTTTGCTAGAGTAGCGCAGTTCTCCTCTTTGAAGATAGAGATACTGCAGTAGTGATCGCTTCTAGGCTTCCGGGATTAACCCGATCTAATTTGAGGTATTAGTTGATGTAGTTGATGCCGTTGATGTAGTTGATACCTCTCCTACTTGGTAAGCTTCTGCGTTAGTAGTAACTTGGTTATACTTAGCTTAGCTAGGTTTCCTAATTTGATACGCTCCTTATCGATTTGAGTGAGTAGATATAGCGCTTATAAGTACGCTCTTGCTCTAGTAGATGTGGTGAGACTAATAATTGGATTTTAAAGTAGGTATTTATTATAGTTGTTTATTATAGTCTTAGCTATAAAAAATACTTTTAGTACTTTATATCCTTTATTCTTCTAGTTATTCTTGATCTTTTAGTATAGGAGTTAGTAATCTCTTAAACTAAGGTTTATTCTATCCTCTAATTAGCCCTTAAAGCGTAGTATTATACTTACGCTTATAGTTAATAAGCTCTTATTAAGTCTTATTTAGATACTACTACTTAGGTACCTTATCTAGATAGATATAGAAGTAGTCCTATATATTATAGGATCTATTACAAGTAGGGCATTTTTTCTCTACTATAGTTATTTCTTAATTATAAGATCGTTTAGTATAACTACTACGTATACGTTAATTATAGGTTTTACCTAGATTTTTAAGTAGCGCGCGTTTAGTAGGAGAGACGTCCCTAGTCTTACCCTAGGTAGGTTTACTAATACTAGTAGGGTATTCTAAAGTATTATTAACTATAAAAGTAGCCTTATATTTCCCTAATCTAAGAGGATAATTCACTATTATATATTTATAGAAGCGTTTTATTATCTCCTTCTAGGTTATACTAGGATTAAATCGCCTATAGTCTTAGAAATTTATAGACTATATAGGAGTAATCTTATTAACTACTAAGAGAAAGTCTTTTATAACTACATTAATTTATAATAGCTCTATAACTTAATATATTTTAACTTCTATAACTACTTAGTTATACTTAGTAAGCTAAGTATCCTAGTTTACCTTACTCCTTATTAGTTTAAGTAAGTTGAGATATCTCTTATAAGCTTACTCTTATTCGATTTATTTATCTATACTAGTAGTATATTTTAGGTTAGTAAGCTACTATTATAGTAACTAATCTAGTAGGTAGTACGTACGTAGTAGATGCGGTAAGACTAACGATTAGATAAATACTATAATCTACTATAAGCTTATCTACTCCTTATTATATACGTATTAATTAATTTAATATTACTTAGATAGAGTCTTATAGTATTTAAGATCCTCTTTAAATACTTTAAGGCCTATAGTTAATAATTTAGATTAATATACTAGCTCTTTAATATTTAAGGCTAGTAAGTATTTAGTAATTACTAGAGGGCTAATAATTTTTAGCTCTTTAATAAGTTTAGTAGTTATTACTAGGTTAATCTTATCCTAGATTTTATAGACTACGCATCTGGATTACAGCTAAGTTAACTAGGTTATATAGTCTACGTCGCTTCTTAGCGTTACTATAGGATCGCGTTGTGCTTAGTACGCTATTTCGTATTAGTTTACTTAATTAGTTAATTACTAACTAGTAATTAGCTTAAATTAGTTAAGGCTTATAAAGGTTAAAGTTTAGTAGGGCGTGCTAAGGGCTAATTATAGAGCGCGCTAGTTAGAACTAGCTAATTAATAGAAGTTAGGTCTACCTAATTTCTGTAGCTCGTGTACTAATTAGCTTAACTCGTTTTAGTTGTTGGTTTAGCTTAATTCAGTTAAGGTAGTAAGACTCTTAATTGTCGGATTTTAGATGGGTTTTTAATAGATGCACAGTATAGGAACAAGGTGTGTAATAAAAGACTGTAATAAATGATGCAGCAAATGATTGATTGATTGTCTGCAAACGCTCTCAATTGTTATCTATTGATGTTCTGCTTTAATAGAGGTGATTAATTGATCTCTCTATCTACTGCGCTTTCCACCAGTTTATATATCCATCTCTGCTGAGCTTGTTGAGGTCTCTCGGTTCGGAGGGCGGAGATCCATCATCTCTTGTTGAGTAGTTGAGCCAGCTCAACGCAGTTATTCGATGGTACCGGTTCTGCGCAGCTTATCTATGACGCTATGAGCCATCAGGCTCCGGCTACACTGGCTGTGTTGGCCATGCTGGCTGTGATCTCGGTCATGGTTCCGGATAGTCTTGTGATGACTGAGTTCGATCTTAGATCACTAGTGGCGCTAGTGGCGCTAGTGGCGCGCGTGCGCACGTGCCCATCTCGATCGCCATCTCGATCTCATGCGCTTATCTGGCAGTAGATGACTAAGTTCGACCTTAGATCACCTGCAAATCTAATAGAAGGATAGGTATAACTTTAAAATCTATAGTAATATTATATACTAGAATTCTATTAAATACAAGAGAGTTATAAGAAGTATTCTTATAAGCGAGCTATATAGAATAGTAAATAGCTTTAATAACGCTATTACTATTAGTATAACATTATAATAGATTATATAAATACTCTAATTACCCTAGGTTCTAGTAGTAGTATACTTAGACTTAAAGTCCCTATATAATTACCTTGTAAAACTTAGTATAATAAATAAGAAGAGATTTATAATTAATATTATATCTCTTCGGGAATTATACGAGAATAGGGAAATTATAGAAGTTAGATAGATTAATAGTAAAGATAACCTAGCTAATATATATATAAAGAAAACGCTAAACTTAGTAATTAAGAGACTTATCTTAACTAATATACTTAATATTAGAGTAGAGGCGTTTATTAACTAACTTAAACCTATATATATAGAAGAAAAATCTCTACTAGTATAGGGTACTATATATAATATACTAACTATATCTCCTTTATTAAATCTACTTTCTTTTTACTTATTTTTTATATTATATATAATTATAGAATATATAGAATAGGGAGAGAGTAATTGTATATTAGACATTATAAAAGGAAAAGGAAAAATAAAGGAAAAATAAAGGAAATCTAACTAATATATAAAGATAAAATATTAGGAGAAAGGAAAAATAAAGAAAAAAAAAGAAAAATAAAGGAAAAATAAAAGAAAAGAAAAAAAGAAATCCTCTTCTCTCTACTCCCTCTCCTTTCTAGGGGACCCTTACGCGTAGTACTAGTACTATAAGCTATAGCTCTACTAGACGTAGGAGCTATAGGCTCCTCCCTAAAAACTAGAAACTATATAGTACTTAAGGAAGGGTAAAGACCCTATTAAACTACTATATTAATAACTATATAAGGTAGCCTTAAGCTAACTCTAGCTCTAGATAAGTAATATATAGAAATACCCCTCCTACTAGAGGGTCTTCGCGACCTATAGATATAGGTTAGTTCCTAAAGGTAGAGAGACTATAATATTATATAATAGTATAGCTACTAGAGCTCTCTCCTTATCCTACTAATAAATTAGTAAAACCTACTATATAGAGTCTAAATACCTATATTAATATAGAAAGCTTATACGAAGTAGTAAGTATCTAGCTACCTAGTAGGTAGAACTACTAATATCTAGCTACCTACCTAGTATATAGAAAGCGCCCTAAACGTCTTAGTAGTAATAGTAGTAGTAGTAGAGGAGGAGGTAGTAGTAGTAGATAGTATAAGAGATATCTTCTACTATACCTATTAGTACTATATAGACCTAGAAAAGAAAAAGTTACTAGGAAGTATTAATATATATAGTATAGTAGTAGTATTATTATTATTAGTATTAGTATTATTAGTATTATTACTACTATAGCTATAGCTATAGCTATAGCTATAGTTATAGTTATAGTTATAATTATAGTTATAGTTATAGTAGTACTAGTACTAGTACTAGTACTATCTATTATAAGTTAGCACTATACGAAGAAGAAGGTATCTCTCCTACTAAGAAGAGATAAGGATAGAGTAATAATTATATATAGAAGCGGTAATAGTAGTAGTTAAAGGAGGAAAGAAAAGAGTATTAAACTAGAGGAGGCGACCTAAATATATACCCCTAACCTCTATATATAACGCGATAATATTATAGTAATATTATATAATATTATACGTAGTAAATAGGAAGGAACTATTAGGGTATAGGAAGCTACTAATTATATAGTATATTCTAATAGAAGGAACTAACTAGGAGACCTAAAAACCTAAGAGACCTACTATATAAATAAAATAATAATACTCTACCCTATAAGTAATTCTAGATAGACTACTATTTCTCCCTAGATTCTATATATAACTAATCTCTAGTATATAGGTATTAGGAATAATAGGCTATATAGTAGAAGATACTAATAAGTAAAGGAGAAATAAATTAGATAGGAGGAACTAGAAGGAAAGGGAAATATTTAAGGAAGGTAAGAATAAATTAATAGGAATATATAGAAAAGGATAAGTACTAGATACTAGCTATAAAGGTATAAAAAGAAAAAGTTACTAGTATCTATATATAGTAGCTCTAGCTATTACGTACTATAGAGTATATATAGTAGGAGCTTCTAGTAAAGGGGTAACTAGATATATAGGCCTATAGCCTATATATATAGTTCCCCTATATAGATTGTAGATCGATTATATATAGAAGAAGAACTATAAATTATACCTTTACTTAAGAAGAATTAACTCGAATACCGTATAATATTATATAAAGCTTACTATATACTTTCGCGCTATAGAGGAAGCCTATAAATAAGTAGAGAAGCTAGCTTTATTATATTTATATACTAAAAGTATAATAGTAAATAGTATATAACTAGTATAACTAATTAGTATCTAATAGCTAATCTTCTAGGTCTATTTCTATATTACTTAATTAGCTTATATAAGAGTTTTAGCTTAGCTTTTTCTTTATTTAATTTCAAATACTTACTAAGATTTTAGTATATTAAGGTAAGTCCTTCTAAATAGTAACTTTATTTACCTTTTTCTTATCTAGTTTAAAATTCTTATTTCTAAGAATAAGATAGATATAGAGGTATAATTCCTAGAAACTATTATATAAGTCTCTATTCCTATAAGAATAAAGATTCTTCTATATCTTTAAGAATAATCTTTTTTAATTATTTAGATTAGTATTAGTATTATATAGAGACTAATCTCTATTTAAAGTAGTTATAAAAGCTAAGCTATTAACTTTAGTAAGTTTTTAGTATAAAAAGTTAGCTTAGAGGAAGTTAGAGATAAGTCCTTTAATAATAACTTTATTTAGAATTACTAATACTTCTACTTAAGTTAGATTAAGAATATTCCTAATTATAGTAGAGTTAGCTATACTAGGATAAGTACTAAGTTATACTTTAGTATACCTTTATTTAGCTTTTTTAATACTAATAGCTAGAATAGAAGTATAGCTACTATTAATCTAATTAAATATAATTAATAGGTCTTTTTAAGAAAGAAAATCCTAAATATTAGGAATTTAGTATAGTATAGCTTTATTAAAGGCTAGTAGGAAGTTATTATACTAGTCTTTAATACTAGAATATTTAAGTATATATTTCCTTATTCTAAGATAGACTATATATACTTCTACTTTCTTCTTAATTAGTAACTAGTTATATAGCTTATATAAGACTTTAACTTATATAGCTATAGTTAAGTAAGATTTTAAGATAGGAAGAAGTTTAATATCTATTATTTTAGTAATATAAGCTTTAAATTTACTTATCTTTTCTTAAATAGTATAAAATTCTTTATACTTTTCTTTCTATACTATAATTAAGCTAGTATTATTATTAGTTAATTTATTAAGAAGCTTAATAAGCTCTTTTAAGTTAGTAGATTCTAGATTAATATAGTTCTAGATACTCTAGATATATATATAATACCTAAGGATATTAAACTAGTTATTAAAGTTATTCTTACTAGATAGGATAGGTTTTTTAGTAATAACCTTTAAGTAGAAAGGTTTTATAGATAGGTAGGTAGGTATAATATTATTTTATAAATAAGTATAGATTAAGCTAAGCTTATAACTATAAGCTTATAGGAATATAAGAATATAAAAGATAATTATATTATATTATAAGGTAGCTAAGGTATAAGATATACTATAATAATCGAGTTTAAGTCCTAAGAGGAGAACTCTTTATTAAGAATAACTTTTAGTAAAGAATATACTAGAGGAATAGTCTAAGCTCTTATAGGTTACCTAGGTTTATATTAACTTATTTTAGTTATTAGTTTAGCTTAATTTAGTTAAGGTAGTAAGACTCTTAATTATTAGATTTAAGATAGGTTTTAATAGGTATATAGTATAGAAATAAGGTATATAATAAATAACTATAATAAATAATATAGTAAATAAATAAATAATTATCTATAAATACTATTAATTATTATCTATTAATATTCTACTTTTTTATCTACTATACTTTCTACTAGTTTATATATCTATCTCTACTAAGCTTATTAAGATCTCTTAGTTTAGAGGGTAGAAATCCTCTATCTCTATTATATAGTTAAGCTAGCTTAATATAGTTTATTTAATAGTACTAGTCCTATATAGCTTATCTTATAACTTTATAAGCTATTAGATATTAGCTTTACTAGTTATATTAGCTATATTAGCTATACTAGCTATACTAGCTATACTAGCTATAATCTTAGATATAGCCTTAGATAGTCTTATAATAATATTCTCTTCTAGTAGTAGATAACTAAGTTCGACCTTAGATTACCTATAAATCTAATAATAAATATCTCTAAGCCTACTATAGAAGGCCCTAATTTAAAGATAATAGTAATAGTAAGAATATTAAGAATAGTAATAATATAGTTAATATCTAGTAGTATAGTTATATATTTCCTTTCTTCCTTCTATAATTTTAACCTTATTCTTAGTAGTCTTAGTAGTATTACCAGTCTTACTAGTAAGACTATACTAGTTATTACATAAGCAGCTGGTATAGTATGGTTTGACCTCTATACCATACTATACCGGACCATTCCGATCACTGAGTATATGCGCGGTGTGATTATGGGGACGTCGGGGCTAGGGAGGGGTTTGGATGATCCGGCGCTGGACCCGATATATGCGGCGCTGGAGAAGCATCAGCAGCTTATCTTCTTGCATCCGCATTATGGGCTCCCGGCGTCGGTTTACGGGCCGAGAGCAAATGAGTACGGCCATGTGCTCCCGCTAGCACTAGGGTTTCCGCTCGAGACCACGATTGCGGTGACTAGGATGCTGTTGAGTGGGGTTTGGGACCGGTTTACTAAACTTAATGTGCTGTTGGCGCATTCGGGGGTACGTTGCCGTTTCTTGCGGGGAGGATAGAGAGTTGTATTATGCATGATGGGCATTTGAAGAAGGGAGGGAAGATTGAGGGCGGAGGTCGGTGTGGGAGATTTTGAAGGAGAATATCTACCTCGATGCGGTTATTTACTCGCAAGTTAGGTTGAAGGCTGCTGTTGAGGCTTCAGGGGCAGATAGGTTATTATTTGGTAAGCTCTCGTTTGACTGCTCTGAATGTCATGTTCTAACGGATGCAAGGTACCGATCATCCTTTCTTCCCGCCTCTCGAAGAGGATGCGAAGGAATGGCACAGCGTGAGCACAAACTATACAGCTATTTCTAGGGCGTTCGATGGCGATAAGGCTACGGCGGAGGGTGTGCTAGGTAATAATGCCGTTCGGATATTAAATCTACGATGATCTATCTATGCGAGCATCTTCTGCATAGCTTGGTCCAACGTTTAGACCTCATCGTCATCATAGTCATGTGAAAAGTCGACGAGAAATAATCCCGAATCCAAGAAATCAATTTGTATATCTGTTCTTTCACTCGTGTTGTAGTGGTAGGGAAATGGAATTCGTCCGAATATTCTAGTTTCCTCCTGTTACTACGGGAAAGGGCGCGCTGAATAAATAGTTAGTATAAAAATCTCCATCGATGAAAGGCATCTGTAACTTCAGTTGGTTCGTGCACCGCATTATTATTTGCATGACGGAAAGAGATAGTAAAATTTAGCATGGAATCATCTTGACTATCACCTGCTTTAATATTCACTGAAGAAGTGTCTAGTTATATATCATCTTTTCAAGTGACGAAATACAATTCTAAGAAGAATGATCCAGGGTTAGACAATTAGTATGATACTTCTTTTCGAGCAGTGATGGTGGCTGAGGGCAAGACGGTTTGCTGTCAAAAATCCCCATGCCGCGTTATGCTTACCTGAATAGATAGGGTGCTTCGAATGCTCCCACCAAACCACGTGACCACGTGATTTCACTTTCACCTTTGTCGTTCACCAGCCCCACTTTTCCTCATGCCAAGACTTACGGCCGCGCGTGCTCTGTTGTCTTCTTCCGCCTTTCTCTGCGTCGTAACCAACTCCTCAACACCATCCGACTCTTATTGCCGAGGTACCAACGTCAACCTACCCTCCTGGAACAACCATTAACGATATAATAGATATCATCAAGATGACAGAACCCTGGTACTTCGGGCCCTGACCAAAAGCCAGCTCCGCGACCGCCTCCAACGCCTTGAAGCCGAAGTCGCCGCACTCCACAAGAACGAGGATGCCCTGAAATAGGAAATTTCGCGCTTGAAGACCTGCATCATCGAGATGCAGGAGGAGATTGACATGCAAGAACGGGCGATAATGGCGTTCGCACAGCAGAATTCCGAGCTGAAGAAGGAATCTACCGAGGAATTGCAGAAGTAGTGTGCCGGCCTGAAACGAGAAAACGCGGAACTCTTGGACAACCTGGCCGAACTGGGTGCGATAAAGGCGCCACCCCGAATAATCGTCCACGACTCGACGGCCCCGAGCATCGCGACGTTTTAACGATTAGGCAGAAGCCGGAGCCGCGAGCTGATGCCTGGAAAAGCGGTGTCAAGAAGCGCTGAGAGTAGTAATTTCGATGCTTTTCTTTCATGGAATAACGCTAATTGAGCTTATAGACTGGACGTTCCTTGCTCGAGGTGGGTACGTAGAGAATGCAAATTCGGCGATAAATGTTGGTTTAAGCATGAGCCTCGCCGCGGAGAATAGTGCTCAAAAGAATGGCGGACTGGCTCAAAGTGATGGTGGATGGAGCCGAAATGGAGGAGAAAGATCTTTGGCTTCGTGCTGCTGCTGTATTCCCGTGGATGAAATGGTCTAAAATAATTTCACTCAAGTAATAGAACTCGTCTGTTCCTTCAGACATCTTAAGTCCATGGATGTGCTTATGGTGCTATGTTATGTTAAAGTCTGTGGATACATTCCGCTCTCCGGCCTGAAACTCTTGTATTCCCTACACCTTCCCAAAGCGCTCGCTTCATGTAGCCTATTTCTTCCTGTCGCGATGAAGTGATAATGAAAATATTAGACGAAAGCCCTTTTCCCGTAGAGAACACGAATCTTTGAAGAAGACGTGTACGAAATAAAATTTCGCAAGTTCGGATATAGTGCGTTGTTAGCGAAACGTAATAGGGAGGGTTAACTCTTTAGTCCCCCTAGCGCACCCTATAGATTCGTAAATACTAGAGGGTTTTTAACGCCGCTCTAGGCCTAGCTTAGAGTATACTTTTCCCTCGAATATATAGGCCGAAGCGTCCGCGTAGGCCCGGGAGGGCGCCGAATTAGACCTAAATAGATAAATATACTACCCATGCATATTCTCCCTATCCTCGTAGCCCTTATATAAATAATCGCTACTTAATCCTCTCTACCCGCCCCTACTAGGGAAATAAATCTACTACATATTACTATTGTGGCGGGAGGATTGGAGGTGCACTGCGCTAACCTGGGGAGGGGAATCATCACGGGCAGGACCAGAGTAGGTAATCGAAACATGAACATGGAGGGCCGAGAATATTAAAAGCCGCAGTGGGTACGACGAGGCTTGCCATGGGTACGACGGAGTGGAGGACGAGCGGGAAGGCGGAGGTGAGGGTAAAGCTGAAGCTTTGGGAGACGGCGAACGAGGGAATCGAGGAAGACACATCGTGAGCGATGGGCTACACGGCTTCACGGAGGCAGAAGGTCTAACGATAGATGCAAAGACAAAGTAAAATAAGAAGGTAGGAGCCTATCGCTCCACTATGGGCTGCCGAAGGCAGCCAGCAATGATAGATACAGAAAAGATGATGAATGAAAGAAAAATGCTGATCGATGATAGATGATGATGGGGAGTGATGAAATACCATGCTGCCCTGAGCTCTGTCAGCCACGTGATACCATGCTCCGAGGTGTCCATCTCGCTCCGCTACACTATACTATGAATTAGTATCCTCCGTTTACTCTAAACGCCTAGATAAATATGGAAGCGAGTTATTATAAAAGAGAGACCGCGCTAAAGCCATATTAATTGCAATCTAAGGAAGCTATATCGCGTAGCAATGATTTGAAAATTCAGACTACACCATTAGACATAACCCATCCTAACTCCTCGAAACCGCCCAGTGGATCTCCCGTTCTGGATGTAAACGCTCTTGTCCAAAAATGTCATCCACTCGTCACGGTCTTCCGTTTCTGGACGATTCTCAGGCGGCACCGAAGCCTTCGCCTTGTCTTCGATAGCGACGGCATCCTGAATCCGCTTCTGGGCGCGCAGGACGAGGGAGAGCCGGTATTGGCCCTTGTGAGATCGGCCCTCCCATTCCGGAATCGGTCCCGTATGCAATCGTGGTACGTAGGTATTTCCTGTTCTGCTCAGCCTTTGAAGATCCAGATGATGATGGCAGGAAGAAGCTGGACTCACTCTGCTTCGTCATGCTGGTCAAGATAATAATGGACGGTGCCAATCCAGTAATTGGTATTGAGCACATCCGGATTGTTCTTCTCGAGAACCTCTGATCGCACACTGAGCACATCCTGAAACTTCTTGAGCGCTTCTTCGAGCCTCCAGCGCCGACTAGCACATAAGCCCACTGCGACTCAAATCTGGGAGTTTCGAGGTGCTTCGAGCCTAACTCACTCCTACAAAGGGAGCAAGCCCGAGCAGCGAGATCCAAAGCTTCGTCAAGCCGTCCTTGACCAAAACGGACGACAGTGATGTCAATGTATTGCAGAGCAAATCGGAAGCGAAGGGTTTTCTCATCGCCGAGGCTCTTGTATAAACCCAAAGACTTGGTCATCCACCTGTCCGCCTGTTCAAAGTCTTCAAAGTCAGCATAAAAGTATGCCAAATCGTTCCAAGCTCTGCCGACGTCGACCTGCTGTTCTATCGTTGCCGTGCCTGCAGGAAGAGAACGCAAGAAGTTCTCGCGAAGCTTCACAACCAGCTGCAAGCGCTCTATCGCCTTTTTCCGGTAGTCAACGCTATCGTGCGCGTCGAGAAACCCAAGATACGTTTCGATGCTAGCCAAGGTCGGGCTTGGGTCGTCGTCTTTTAACACTTCCATGGCTATTTTCTCACCGCGCTCGAGCACAGAGCGTGCAGTTTTATTGATCTGTTGTTCCCACAAGAAGCTACCGGCATCGGCCAACAATTCTGCGAACTCTATGTCAGAGGCGATTGGAGGTTCAGATCGCTCAAATGCGCGTTGCAGACTGATGACTTGTGGGATGTTCTCCCTCCAAACAGGGTCATACTTGGGCGAGCGGCTCGTCATATCCCGATGTGGAAAAGAGGCTCTGACGAGCTCGTATGCTTTGCGGAAGAAAACTTGTCGCTCATCGGGATTGTGGTCGAGCCTCAGTAATAGTGCTAGTTGAAGCGCTCGATGGATTCGTAGACTCGATGAGTGTGACTTAACGATGTTCCTTTCTACTAGATTCCGTTTGAGGAGATCTGATATCTGCATTGTTAAGCTATCTATCGTTAGATAAATTCAACAGCGTCTGGGTGCACTTGCCTAAATTCAGCAGTACGACCGACTCTCCGGGGAAGTACGCCAGGCGCGTTTTTGAGAAAATCCTCTGTCACGCGGTCGGGATTCAAGAATGCTAAGACATGGAGGAGCTCTCTCGAGTCCGACGGCAGACCCGCCAGCGCAGTGTCCCAAACGGTTTTCAATGTCCGCTCGTATTGCATCAAAGACGCATTGGACGCATTAGACCATATTTCTGCCGTCATTCCCCTTTTTTGAAACGTCGCCAGTAGATCCGGCAAGGGCATTTGACAAGCCGTCGCAAAGCCCACGAAATGGGCAATCGCGAGAGGGTATCCGCTTAATTCACTGGAGAGTTCCTCGGCCTGGTTTCTCGATGGCTCCTCGAGATGCATGTGGCGTAATACCAATGAGCTCCCTTCTTCGAGTGTGAAGGGGTTTATCTTGAGCTGTGAACTCGTCAGCCCTTCACAGGGCTTTTGCGAAGTAACGATGACGTTCCCTGTAGGGTTTTGAGGCCAGTAGGATTTGAGAGCTGATCTCTGCTGCACATTGTCGAATATTAGCAACCAACGATCGGCTGAGTCATGGGTTAGTAGGAATATCGGTGGCATCTGGCCTGGGAGCCTTACAGGTAGTGTTCAGCCATCTCATGGCTAGCTCAACGGCCTTCTGCTCGGAATTCTCGCTCGGGGTCATGTTCAAAGCGTTTACCATGGCGACAAGTGATTGCCGAAGCTCTACCTCGGTCTCGGATTTGATCCAAAAAATGTTGGAGTAATTAGTTTTGTAGCGATAGGCGTACTCCAGCGCGGTTTCAGTCTTTCCTACGCCACCAACTCCGTAAAGGGCGATGGAGCGCATTTCTTCTGGACGATCTACAGCAGAAAGCTGTAATACCTGGCTGATCTCTTCGAAGACTTCGTCCCTACCGGTGAAATTCTGGTTCCGAGGGAATGGAAGAGTTGCTGCGGGTTGCACTACGGTGCTGCTGCTGGAGAAGGCTGTGTTGCCAGACATCTTGTCCGTATATTCTTTCTTCCAATTCTGAGTCGCTTCTTCTTCGGCCCGGCCGGCCTCGTCACCGAAGTTCTTTACGTGGGTCTCGATTTGCTGCTTCATGTTGTCGAACTTCCTCTCAATGGAAGTCCAGTCAAGTCGAAGAAAGTCCTCTGTGGCATGGTCAATGAGTAAGTCTCGCAACCTCCCGGATATGCTCAACGCCACTGACCAATGGGATGTTTGGAAAGAAAATCGGCTGTTGAGAGACAGAACTCTATGAAATCGTTGTAGATGTCACGGAGGGCTCTGCGAAGCTGGATTGTCGGATCAATGTCTTCGTAATCTGGGAATTGTGGCATAGCATTCGTAAGCTGGCCTAGCATCTGGGCTATTTTTGAGAGAACATTCCAGTCACGGTGCGTTGCCTAAGGTGACGTGTTAACACGTTGACTTTCTGGGAACTCTGGAAAGTGGGGGCAGACATCAATCAGGAGGAAGGTACTTCCCCAGAGCATCTGACCGGGCTGGTTCCCGGCCTGGACAATCTTGAAAAGGGCGGTGGAGAAGGAGTTGATGGTTTGAAACGTGCGTTCCAGATTGCGAGAGCTGGTGCCTGGGATATCACCTTCATCCTCGTTTTGGAGATAAGCGGAGGAACCGTCAAGGCCGGTATTGTTGCTGAGGCAGAGGTCGAGCAAGCGTTGTCGCGTTTGCGGGTTCAGACGGCCGAAGTGCCGCCTTATAGCGTGATTCCATTCGACGACGTGCTGTTCCCGATCATGCTCAGGTACAAAAGTAGCTAGGCCCTGGGTGAAGGCTAGTTCGCGCTTCGCAACATCATCTTCGACGACAGGTTTTTCCGCAGTTGTCGGTGGTGCGGGCTTGGCCCCTGCTTTCCTGGAACGAGGCGCGAACCAGGGACAGCACGACATAGGAAACGGAGTCTGAGTGATAGAGTCAGATCGTAGAGGGTGTTTGCGAGTATGCGCTGAGAGAAGGAAATGTGCAAACCGTGCCGCATCGCTCGTTCAGCTCTGATCACCCTCCCCGCTTCGACCCCGCTCTCTTGGTTGCACAGCACCGCGTATATGCCTCAACAAACGCGACCATTCGTTGCCAGCTGAGCTGACGGCATGTGCCTTTGCATGCCACCAGAGCCCGGTTTGCCAAAACAAACTCCACTGCCGTTCCAGGAAAAGGCGGTGAAGGGGCTATGTTTATCCCATACTCACCGGATTATGCCTTATTTTCTGTGAACGATTGGCCACATGATGCGGAGCTTACAAAGTATAGCCAAGCCAAAGTTAACTACGGTCACATCGGAATGAGGAGCAGATAAGCTTAAGAAACAATACAACTAGAAAATTACAACTGAACTTCCGGCGCTATAATCCAAATTGATCTAACCGACGTGCGATATCCTCAAGTGAGCAAGTTAAAAGAAAACCAAGGGCCACTCTTAGCTCGAACTGTGTGTTTAGTGTGTAAAATGCGTGCCAGTGATGTTGAGAATGCGATAAACCTTTATTCACAAACGGAGCTCTACAGTCATGCACCAAAAGTTTCCCCACCGTGGCCCGAGCGGGGTCTTTACCGCGCCACCACCTAACTCTCTAGAATTTATTATCTCAACACAACAACGTTTTTAGATGTTTATTATATACAAATTTTCAATATTTTGTTTGCCAACCCTTCGCACGACGTACTACCCCCAGTCTTCGGGGCATAGAGAAGATCAACTGCCGGATAAGCCTATTTGGGAGTTTCCGCCAGGCCTCTTTCAACGCACTCCGTAGGGCCTCCCAATCTTCCTCAGAATTACCCATCTTCGCTAGTTCTGGATGTAGCTTATGGACCATCTTCTTAAGGGCCCCCAATGGTGTTCAATCGGGTTGAGGTCCGGCGAGTAGGGGGGCCAATCCCAGGTCCAAATTCCGTGAGATTCTAAGAAATCTCGAGTCAGATTTAACGTATGAATCGGCGCATTATCCTGTACAAAAATTTGCCCAGGTCGGTAGGAAGGTAGAAGACCTTCCCTAAGAGTTTCTATATAACTTTGGGAGGAATATCCGGTTCGTCGAGTCGAGGGGTCGCGTTCCATGATAATTAATTCACTCCTACCGACCCTCCCATTCGGGGTGACCCATATACACCCCCATACCATTTGGGACATAGTTTTTCCCTTATCCTTCTCTTGAATCATCTCTTTTTTCCATTTCTCATCAGGATAACGAAAACACTATTCGGTTTCAGCCCCAGAACCTCGTTGAACAGAGCACTCATCGAGAACTTAACGGTCCTTCGCCGAAAGCAGTGATCGGAATGGTCCGGTATGGTATGGTATGGAGGTCAAACCATACCATACCAGCTGCTTATGTAATAACCGGTATGGTCTTACTAGTAAGACCAGTAATACCGCCAAGACTACTAAGAATGTGTCAGATTTGCAGGTGATCTGAGGTCGAACTCAGTCATCTACTGCCAGATGAAAGCGTCATCACAAGACTATCCGAGACCATGTCCGAGATCACAGCCGACATGGCCAGCACAGCCGGTATGGCCAACATGACCAGTGAAGCCAATATCCGATAGCTCATAGAGTCATAGATGAGCTGCGCAGAACCGGTACCATCAAATAAACTGCGTTGAGCTGGCTCAACCACACAACAGAGATAGTGGATCTCCACCCTCCGAACTGAGAGACCTCAACAAGCTCAGCAGAGATAGATATATAAACTGGTAGAAAGCGCAGTAGATAGAACAAAAGAACATGAATAGAGAACAATTGAGTGCGTTTGCAGACAGTCAATCAATCATTTGCTGCATCATTTATCACAGTCTTTTATCACACACCTTGTTCCCATACTGTGCACCCATCAAAACCCATCTCAAATCCAACAATTAAGAGTCTTACTGCCTCAACCAAATTAAGCTAAACTAATAACTAAAATAAGTTGAGCTAATTAGTATACGAACTATAGAAATTAGGTAGACCTAACTTTTATTAATTAGCTAGTTCCAACTAGCGCGCTCTATAATTAGTCCCTAGCGCGCCCTACTAAACTTTAACTTTTAATATCTTAACTAAGTTAAGCTAATTACTAATTAGGACTATAAAAAGAACTAAATCTATAGTAAATTATTACTATAGATTTAGTCCTAGTAGGTATACTAAGATTCGAACTTAGGACTTATATAGTATAATAATAACGCGCTACTACGCTATACGCCTAATTAATAATAACTTAAAAGTTTAAGGAGTAATACTAATTAATACTATTATAGATAATAAGCTAATAATAAAATAATCTACTAAGTATAATATAATCCGATAGTAATACTAAGAATAGATATTAACTATAATTAAGATATATAGCCTATAAGATATAGGATAAAATTAACCTAGTTATAAATACTAAACTTATTAAAGAACTAGAAATAGTTAGCCTTTTAGTAATTACTAAATATATACTAGCCTCTAATATTTAAGAACTATTATATTAATCTAAACTATTAACTATAAGACTAAAGGTATTTAAGGAGGATATTATTATAAGGTAGTAACTAGAAGATAATAGTACTTATCGTAGGTTATAATAGATAGTAAAGGGATAATAGTTATCTCTAAAAAGAGAGTTAATTAATAAAATAATACTTACTAAACTATCTTATAAGAGGGGCACCCTTATATATA